>LZPO01044833.1:8494-18682 GCA_001675575.1 Neotoma lepida | reverse complement strand
AGACAGAGAAAGAGAGAGACAGAGCACTCGCAGCCACATGTGCAGAGAGAGAGAGAGGAAGAGAGAGATAAGGAGAGGGAGAAAGAGGCAGAATTTCCCTTTGCACATGTGCAAAGTGCGAATGTGAAGTTACTTAGCTGGGGAGTGGCCAGGAATTCCAACAGCATGTGTCTTAGAGTATTTATTGCTGAGAAGAGACACCATGACCACAGCAATTCTTATGAAGAAAACATTTAATTGGGGTGGCTTGGTTACAGTTTCAGAGGGATAGTCCATTATCATCATGACAGGAAGCATGGTGGTGTACAGGTAGACATCGTGCTGTCCACATCTTGATCAGAAGGCAATAGGAAATGGACTGGCTCACTGGGCGGTATCTGAGCATAGGAAATCTCAAAGCCCGCCCCATAGTGACACACTTCCTCCAACAAGGCCACACCTCCCAGTAATGCCACTCCCTGTAAGATTATGCGGGTCAATTACATTCAAAATATCACAGCAGGTTTCAGGATTTATCATTTTACATGTGCCTGACTATCATTACCCTAGATCTACTTCTGTCTGTGGACAGTCCTATTTGGTTTTAGCATTGGTCTGCTTCCTAGTTTTTATTTGATCATATCAGCATCTATTTTGAAGATGGTATAATTCAGTATGTATATATTCTATATAATAATCTGATTGGGGTAATTCAATATCTGTCTCCTTAATCATTTAACATTTCTTTGTACTGAAAAACAAATTTATTGTTTATTTTATAAAGAGTTAGGTATGTCTATAGTTTTCTTTCTTGCCAACATTTTTCTTTCCTTATTGCTTTTTTTAAAATACTGATGGATGTAGGATAAGATTCACNATGGTTTGATTGACATTTCTCCAAAGATTACTGGTGTTCAGCATTTTACATGTGCTTACTGAACATTTACATATTACTTTTCATTTGTATTTATTCAAGTCTTTTGTCCATTCTTGAAGTAGGTTGTTTTACTCATTCAATTGTAGTGAGTTTCAACTTTCTTCTATAGTGTAGATAATCTCTAATTTTGCATATATATATATGATTTACATATAAAAAGATTTGTAAACTACACATATATATGTACACATGTATATATCTTTTTTTCAGTTCTGGATGTTTTGGTTTCACTCTCATGACCATAGCTTTTGATGAGCAAATGTTTTTTATTTTAATAAGGTCAAATTTAACAAATTTGTTTTCTATTGTCTATGTTTTGAGGGTCATATCCAAAATCTAATAGGCAAGACAAAGTGAAAAGGATTTGCCAATACATGTTCTTTGAATTGGTCATAGTTTTAGGTGTTGCACAGAGGTGTTTGAACATTTTTTGTTTTTATTGTAGTATAAGGTCAGAGCCTTGCTTCAGTCCATGATGGGTGGATCTACAACTTCCCTAAATCCATTGGGTGAGAGCACTGCATACTTGCTGAAGTGGTCCTGGCAGTCTTATGAAAAGTAAACTGACAGTGGATGTTGAACTTTAATTCTGGGCTTCCTATTGGAGTTGCTTTTGTTTCTATATTTATACAACCATCATTGTTTTAAAGACTAAGGCTATACAAAAGGCATCACATCACAAAGTTTGAATTATTCAACTTCATTCATTTTTTTTTTACTAAGATCCATGTTCCTCTTAATAATTCCTTGAGATTCGTTGTGAAATTTTGGGAAAAACTTCCGATTTCTGAAAAGAAAAAATGTGGTAGAATTTTGATAATGATCCCATGGAATCTGAAGGTTACTTTGAATAAAGTTTATATCTTAATAGTCACGCTTTCAATCCATGAAAAATTGGTGCTTTTTCATTTACTTTTGTCCTATTCAATTTATTTTTGTTTTTAGTTTACTTGAGATGGGAGCTCTTCCTATAGCCTAGTCTGGCTTAGATATATTGTGTAGGCCAAACAAGTATTGAACCCAAAGTGGTCCCCCTGCTTCTTCAAGTGCTTGGGTTATAGGCCTGTGCTACCAGGCTTGGTTTTGTGATTTCTTTATATCAGTGTTTTATAGGCATTAAATAATGCTTCCATGGAGTTAGGTTAATTTTTTCCCTACATATTTATTATTAACAAATTTTCTTACCCAAAATATTGGCTGGTCAAGANACTTTCAATCAATTGTCAAGTAAATATAGAAATGACATACATCTGTAAGTATAAGAAAAAGTATATCTACTTTTAGTCAGCTTTTAATATCATATGCTGCAAAATACGAAACAATGTTACAGTGACCTTACTTATTTGTTGCTCACACCAGTGTTGGGATTGAGGTGCTGGGCTGCAGGTAAGCTAAGAGCAGCTTCTAATAACCTAGGACAGTGACACTGGACAGTAACTGATTCCTTGGAACATAAAGAAAGATATCACTCAAAGGATTTTGAAAAACATTCCCTATGAATTATCCTTAATTCATCCTTCTTGATTGTACTTTATAGGTCAAGGCAATTCCCATGGCCATGGTCTACATCAGTGGGAGACAAAGAAATTAGGCAAGCCTTTCTGAATGGAGATGAAAGAGGAAGAGTGGATGGGGAAAGGTGTAGATGGGAGGTAACGGGAGGAGAGGAAAGAAGGGAAACTGTGCTCAGTATGTAAAATAAATGAAAAAAAATAATAAAAAAAGAAATTAAGGAGGAACACATAGGAAACAAAGGTCTGTGAACACATGATAGTCTCAATCATATTGAAATCTATCTGCATTCTGATTTTTAGAACTAATTAATTTTATAAAAACTTACTTATTTTTTATTTTATGAGTACTTTGCTTGCATATACATCTGCGCACCATGTACTTCATTGATGCCTCTGAGGCCAGAAGAGGGTAGAAGACCACCTAGTACTGGAAATACAGATGCTTGCAAGCCTCCATGTGGGTGCTTAGAACTGAAACTGAGTCCTCTGCCAGGGTAGTGATGCTCTTCATTGCTGAGNTGTCTCTTCAGCTCAANGCCCACGGCCAATGCTCTCCATCTCAAGTCTTTCTTTGAAAAACACAAAGAAGAAATCTTTTCTGCTCATGCATCTGAAAAAGTAAGTGGAATTACAGTTATAAACTGATTTAAGCATAATAGAAGACTTTTTTAAAAATAAATTCCCAATTCATTGTCCTTACTAAAACAGCCATGGAGTTTTTAATATTTTAAAGTATCAAGCAAATGTGAAAGGATGGGGACAGGTCAGAAAGTGAAATGACAGTGGGTAACATCTATGAAGGATGCAGTATTAGTAAATAAAAAAATTAAGTGTGAATTAAGATTTCAATTAATGTGCTAATTGTGTTTATTTCCTAATTAGATGACTTTAAATTAGATTGCTTATTTGCAAAGCTCAGAAGTATGCTGTTACATTAACTTCCTAAAGTAACAAAGTTTATAGCACTAATAAATTCTTTCACTCCGATTCTCTAATGTTCATAGGATTAGCATCAAATGCTAACTTCCAAGCTTATCTAAGGTATATTTAGCATACTTTCCTCATTGACATATACACAGTATTGATTAATGTTATTACATAAGCCTTCCCTCCTTGCTAAGGTAATGACTGTTAATCCTACCGGTAGAGAATAAGACCACTACCATAATATAAAGCCAAATTTGAAGCAAACTTTAATTAAATACTAGCCAGGTTGATGGACTGTTTGGCTACATCCATTTTTGGTTTCCGAGAAAAAAATTGTTTGCAGGGGCTTAAGTATTTCTCATCAGGTCCAATCAGGGGCAAGCGTACATCCTGACATATCTGCAGCCTACATCCAATCAGGGACAAGTATACATCTTGATATATTTCCTGCCTGTGAACCTCCCACGGACATGTGATCAAGCATATCCAGTGTAGATGGGTCAAACAAACTTGTTTAGGGGAGTGAAAACATTTGGCTTATTATCAACCATAAATAATAGCCTTCAGCATTTCAGGAACTACCTGTCTTTGGGCAAAGGGCTTGCAGATCAAAGGCATTTTTGTTTCATGGATCTCTTAGGCATAGTAATTAAACTTAAAATGTAACTTTGGTACTCAAAAGAACAGACCCTCAATCTGGAATTCACGAGAGGGAATAGAAGAATTGACTGAGCATGCAGATGTAAGACCTAGCCTTCTTTTCTCAATCACTTCAGTCCAGTGACAAGCATTGTTCAATATAATGTAGCACCCTCGATAGTGTTTACTGTGTCAAAACTAAAGATTTGGTGAAAGTTCCACTCTGTTGAACAAGCTACTTTCATTTGTCACATGATTAAGTGCTTGGTCATAGAGTGATGTTTTTCAAAGCAGACAACGTGGAAGAGATGCTCAGATTGATTGGGGAGGTAGAGAAGAGGGCATTTCTACCCCTACAAATTTCTCTTCTTAGGATCTGCAGGTAAGAGCTGTGAAAAAGGCTCAGTCAGTAAGTGCCTGCCCAGCCCCTTGAGCATAAGGACTGTATCCTATGGCCATGCATACCTGTAACACTAACACTGGAGGCACAGAACAAGTGATCCTCAGAGGTTACTAGCCAGGTAGCTTAACAAATCTGTGAGTTCTGGTTTTATTGAGAGACCCTGTCTCAAAGAACAAACTAAGGAGAAATAATGGGAGAACATCTAGTCTCCACATCCAAGGACATATATGCACATGCATACATACATGTCTGCACACAGTACACATGTACACACATACATATTTTTTTAAATGACCCAAAGTGGTTTTGCAAGGTTCAAAGTAGTAGACTGACATGATCTGAGGGTGAATCAAGATGGCTGCCTGTGTATTTATTATTGAAAAAAGAATACACGTTTTATACTTTATAGTTGCAGGTAGGATTGAATTGGAGAAAGGAGACATGCAAACTGGGGTGTGGCTTGAGATCAGGAGTTGAGGAAGCTAGCATTGACCTTGTCAAGTTAATAGGCACCAGTTATATGTTAATGGAAACCTCACAAGTTCCTTTTGCCAGAGATAAGAATGTCTCCCTTTTTAGCAAGCAGGAACTTCCTTCAAGCCCCTGAGGGAATGGAGACTTTTGTCTAAATGCCTGACCTTAGGAAAAGGTCTTTTTTGGGGGATCAGACACTCCATTATAGAATGTTGTAGTTTCTTGTATGGCTTAGTTTATCCAAATAGCTGAAGCAAAGATGAAGCTAGACAAAAACTACTGTGAACCTGAGTAGTCCTTAAGAATTTATAAATCTTGATTATCAAATATACTTTATTTTTCAAGCATATGTTACTTATCTAAATTTTCTAGCAGCTTGGTGTTAACTTGTATGGGAGTAGGCAGATGTGGAGGGGCCCCAAATCAGCTTGACCACACAGCTGCCATGACAGGCTTAGGGGCCTAGACACAGTTTCTGTGACAGGCTTACTGGCAGGCAACACTCAGATCCAGAAAAGCCATAAACTCTGACACCACCCAGGGATGGGGAAGTACCTAACATCCCAAACATTCCAACCATTAGAAAATGTGGCCAGATGTCCTTGAGTCTAGCACACACCTATTTTTGTTTCACAGATACCCCTAGACAATTGTCAGCCAATCAGGGTCCTGAACCCTGGAAATCCCCTCACCCCAACCTCTGCTATGATAAAAACCCCATCCTGCCTGGGCGCAGGGCTCTCTGCTCTCACTGCTGCCTGGGACAGACAGACCAAGCCCCAGAGCTTGAAAATAAAGGCTCCTTGCTTTTACATAGAGAATTTGGTCTCTGTGGTGGTCTTTTGGGTGTCCCCATTGATCTGGGCATAATAGCAGAGTTATCACTATATGGTTCTGTTATGCCCAGGTCACGGGGGCCCCCCAAAAAACACCACTGAGATCAAATTCTCTTTGTAAAAGCAAAGAGCCTTTATTTTCAAGCTCAGAGCTTGGGCTCTCTGTCTGATGTAGCAGTGAGAACAGAGAGTCTAGAGCCCAGGCAGGGTGGGGTTTTTATCATAGCAGAGGTTGGGATGAGGAAATTTCCAGGGTTCAGGACCCTAATTGGCTGACATTTGTCTAGGGGTATAGGGAATGTTTGGAATGTCAGGTATTTCCTCTTAGATACAGGCACCACTGGGTGGGGTCAGCTTATGGCTTTTCCTGGGTCCAGGTGTTGCCTACCAGAAGCTGTGTCTGGGCCTCTAAGCCTGTCATGGCAGCTGTGTGGTCAAGCTGTTTTGGGCCCACCCCTCCACAGTTCCATGGTAGCAGGTATTTTTTTCCGAAGTATTATCTTGTTTAAAGAGTTTATCACTGTATACATTTTCATCCTTCAAAACCCACATAAAATTTCCCAAAGGGAAAGGCACAAGGAAACCCCATAATACATAGTGAAAATCATTAAAAATGAAAGTAAAGGGTGCTGGAGAATTGTGATCCACAATTTCTGGAGCTTTGTCAAGCAGCAATGATTGCCATGTGGTTCACACCAATACATATGAAATAAATTACTCTGGAAGCTGATTNAAGTAAAAATAAAAATAAAACTCAGACTTACTACTTGGGAGACATTTCATTTGCTTAGATGAAACATACTGGAAGTTTAAATGAAAATGCAATTTAGACCTGCAAGAAGAGGCCAAGATATTTTCAATTAANCAAGAAAGAGAGACATCATAGGTTCTGTGTCAATCATCCTGTCTTCCCTTTGCTCAACTTCACAACTTAGGGTTCTGCATTATGTAATATTTCTAAGTACTCCATCCTTCAATTCTCCTTCTCATCTTTAGAATATGACATGGTATGTTTTTGATATTGTAGTTCTGTGGATTTAACAAAGAATGACCTACCCATCCTTGTCCCTATCGCAGTAACATGATCATTCACTAAATGAGAGCTAATATTTTACAACAAGTGAATTAGAGTTTTCAGAATCATGCTTATAGAAACTGGATAGAATAAACCTTACCCTAGACCTTGGTCAAGACTGTTAGACATACTGCTTCATAGAACCTGTTGAGAGAAGGCAGAGGATGTTTGAGTTGTTTAAAGGTCAGGCAGCATCATAGCTGCAGATGCACAAGTGATCTTACCTATTCATCTTTCCACTCCAATTATCCTAATAAATATCTTTCTGGTGTCCGAAATTGATCATTATCCAAGGCTTAGCTCTCATGCTGTCTCCAAATTAATGANATCCATTGTGGAACATTGCCTGCTTCTTAAGAATATACTTGTTTCCAATTCTTGATGTTTCCAGTAGGTAGTCTCTTTCTCTCTCTCTTCTTCCCTCCCTGTATCCCTCCCTCTCTCCCTCCCTCCCTCTGTTCCTCCCTCATTCCCTCTTAAACANATCCATATAAGCTACTGAGTAAATATATTGTGTATTTTTAAGACACAATTAATTAAATGTATCAAAATGTACTTGAAATAAAATGACAGATCAATAAATGATGACAAGATAATGGCAAGGCTGGCTCTCCTCCTTCTATTATTCTTTGGAATTTATCAGAGATATTTTTCTTAGTCTGTTCTTTCAGGGTAAAAGTAAGGGAAAGAATAGTAGAGAAAGTTTCAATAATGACTGAAGGACCCTCACTTAAAAATAGGACCCTCACACAAAAATGAAACCAAACTAACAGCCTCTGCTTGAACTAAAAAGAATAGGCCTGAGTTTTAAGTTTCGAGATTCCCAGGTAATGCTGACAGAGGCTCCAGGAATTGAAACAGTACAAAGTCACAAAGTCAGAATGCCCAGAGGGCCATCTGAAAGCAACTGATTAACCACAGAATGTCCCAACGCCAGAGATAGTCTGCAGAAGAGGTCTTGTGACAAACAACAGGTCTAGCTGAAGGATCAGATAACTTAGGAACTAAAGAAATTCCTAAGAGTAAGCAAAGATAAGCTAGTCAAAAATGAACCCGTACTAACCTCCCACCCCTTTGAGAAATTTTGGGNTTTTTGCCTTTAAAAGCTAGGCTCACAAAGAAAGAGCAATTCCCCTCCTCGCCTCATTGCNATGGGGTGCTGCTGACGGGAATTCCTTGCCCAGCTTGTAACTGCTCATTAAGAATAAACCTTGCTGTTGCATTCTGGACATCCTTGGTCTCCGGTGGTCTCTCTGGGGGTCCTAATCTGGGCATAACAATGGCATCATTAACCAGAATTTGCCAAAGGAAATCTCTGAGACCTCCTATCCACTCAACTTTGTTATTANCAAACACTTCACCAGACTCTGGCCCCTTCACTCAATGAAAAGTGATACTGAGGGCTTGCACATGAGTGATGTCATGTCACTCTGTTTCATGATCCACTCCCATGGGAACTTTTTCTCATAAGCTCCTGACCAGGATTATAGTTTTCAGAAAGTGGTTTCCATACCTGGAGAATGATTTCACATCTCGCTGTTCAGTCTTCACAAACTTCTTCTCTGCCTGGCACCTTTGGTCAGGGATCTTAATCACAAGTAAACGCTTTATTTTAATGTTTAATAAGTTTATAGCTCTTCAGATTGATTTGTGCTGTGCAAATGTGGGCGATCATCATGCTTTAATGTCACAGGCACCTGAGAAGAAAGGTCTCTATTGACATGAAGATGAAATAGCAGAGATGCTGAAGAGAAAATGTCCTCTCTTCTCTTTAAAGAAAAGAAATAGTTACAATTAAAAATCACCTCTGCATTCAGACACTCAGACCTGACTGAGGTCTGCAACATTGTCCACCGCCATTTGTGCTTTCAATGCCCTGTGATGTCACCACAGGGCATTGGCTTCTCTATACTCAAAGAAAGCAAGCAGTAATTAGAAGTGAGCGACAAGGTACTTTTCATCTTTGAGGAAGAAAGATTTCTCTGTCAAAATATCTCACTAGAGGAGTAATTTTCACTGTGTACCTTTCTGGTCCTGAATGTATTTTGCATAATAATGGGGAGGGGAAACTTGCTTCTGAATGTTGCTTAGTGACAAATACCAGATTCTCTGACTGTTGCTTAGTGACAAATGCCAGATTCCTCGGCATGGCCGATAAGAAGTGTCTGCATGCTGTCATATTGTAATATTGATAGATGAGGCCCATCCTAGATGTGGGATATTTATATACTGGAGAGATAATTTGTTTGTGATACAATAAAATCAAAGATATTAAAATGTTTTATGGTATAGTGCTTCTAAAGTTTTAAAATTACCTGACAAGATTGAATCACACAATGCCGAAATGCTTTTTAAGGATTTAATCTCCTGAAATTTAAGCACAGTGAGCAGAGAAATAGCCAGTGCAGTGAGTGCAATTGCTGTGAGATAGAGCCTGGCTTGTCACTTAGCCTATGGGCTGCTTTCCTCTCAAACCAGTTTTACACAGTTTACCATTATGCTAGGTGACAACAAACCAGGACATTTGAAAACAACTATTCATGAACTTTAAATGGTTTGAAACTTTTTGAAAAATGAAACATGCAAAAAAAAGTATTTAATTAATGTGAATTTAGCCCTGAATTTGGAGTAAAAATGGCTAAGGAAAAGATTTTTTTCTTAAATTATTTCTTTCTAGTATTGGGAGAATATTATATAGAGTATAAATTAGCATACAGCTATAATTGCAGGTGAGAACAAAGAGTTATTGCCTGGAGTTCTGAGTCACAATTTTGTTTGTTTAAAAGATTTGTTGAGTTAATATGAGAAGTATAAGATCAGGGATTCTTATAAATCAGTGAGTAATATTGTCCATGATTCTACAGGAGACAGTTTATTCTCTGTCAACACAGAAAGAAAGCTTAGAATAGAGGAACTTATGGGCAAATTTGAATGACTTAATGCTAATTCCCCACTATACATCTCCCAAGCTGAGCATTTCAAGGAAAAGAGAAACTACTGAGAGTAGGTAGGTGCTGGATCAGTTTTCTTTGAAGTTGTGGCTCCTGCAGATTGACAGCGGATGGCCTCATACCCATGCATGTCTCAATGTCACAAATCGAACTCTGTAGGATACTTAAGAGAGAACAAGAACGGGGTGGGGCATGGAGTTGGAAAGTGGTAGCAGGGTGAAGAATGGTCCTGGGAGGAGTTAGGGGAAGGAATCTGGATGGACACGAGCAAGAAACGTTGTGTGCACATAGGTTCTTGGCTAAGGTGAGGACATTGTGCCACTGTACCCACGTCCCCTTCTNCATGCCGCCATGTTGTTTGGCTTGAGCTTAGGTCAGTCTTGTTCCTGCTGTCACAGTCTGTAGATTCTCATCTCCATCATCCCAGTCTGTAGATTCTCATCTCCATCATCC
>LZPO01044832.1:52542-62687 GCA_001675575.1 Neotoma lepida | reverse complement strand
CTGTTTGTCGTGTTTTCTGGAGACCCCTGACTGATACATAGATATGTAGATATGTAGAGTTGGGCCTCTGTATCCATGGATCCTGCACAGACAAAAGAACTTATGGGAGAGACAAATAACTACCCATCAAAACTTCCTTCCCTCCACAGTGTGCAGCTGCCTCTGAGAAGTGTCTGTCCAGACAGGTAGCATCTGCAAGCCTCCTATGTAACAATGGCCTGGTGACAAGTTCTTACCATGAGATATACACAAGATGTGCACAACTGTTAGGCCCAACTACACCTCCCNTGTGTCCTCACTGAATCCCAGAGACTCCACAGGCATAGAGAATGGGGGACCTCAAATATTAAGACCCACAATCTCTCTAAAACCTTCTCTGGAGAAAGTNTCTGCTGAGGGCAGAGTCTTCACTGGAGAGCCAATAGGAGTAAATCTGCACTGCCTGAAGGCACTAAAAATCTGGGGTTTGGCACGATGGCTAACATTTCCCTAGTGAAGCCCTTCATCCTCCAGCTGGACCCTGGGAGAAGATCAATCAAGGCAAGGTGAATGTGAACACCTTCCAGAGAGCAGCTGGTCCTACACCAATCACCCAGCAGGACTCGGGAACCATCACTTGGAACACTGCCTCCACAGGCCCAGCTGCTGCCATCCCCTCCTCCCTGCACGAGGCTCCAAAACCTCTCCAGCTTTCCCAGGATACCTCTGAGCCACATCCATAAGGTAGTTCTAAGGCACCTGCATCCCGGCCACCCTGTGAGGATCTCCACTCTGGGGCTAGGACAGGAAATAGAGGAAGCGGGTGGCTGGTTAAAACTTGTGTTTCTACATCCATCCTGAGGAACACAGTTTCTTTTGTTAGGCGGCTGGCATCCAAGGTCTTAATCTGTCTGTCCTGTGGGTACATGGAGGAATGGAACAGACTGTCCCTGCATTGAGAAGTTACGTCTGGTCCCCAGCCAGTGTGTGCACTGCCAACCCATCCTACACAGAGCCAGCCTCTTGATCCCCATGCTGGAGTTGCCATAAAGTCATCCNACCAAGAGAGGGAAGGGCTGGGAGCCGGTCTGTAGAGCACACAGAAGAAAAAAGAAAGACCAGGTGTTTTTTGGTTGTTGTTGGAGCTGGATGGAGGGTGCACCAGGATTCACTATGCCAGCCTCTCCCTCAGCTTTTCTGCACATTTGAGATTTTCTATATTAAAGAAAATTGAGGAAATTCTTCGGTGAACCAAACTACACAAGAGGAAGCTCAAGCGAATTCAGGCCACTATCTCCCCNGACACCACTTCAGGATATCACAGTCACATTCATANAGGAAGTATCTTCCACCAACGCATTTGTTTTTTCCCCNGTTTCCATTAATATTTAGAATGCGTCATTATCTCCCAGTCTTATCACTTAAAACAAGATTTTAAATAATTGATTAATACAAAAGGCGAACATAACCACACTGCCTTGTTCAGTGCCCATCAAAGCTCTTCTAGTCTTGACACAGACACATCAATATATTAATGCACACACCGAGAAGACCAGCCTACAGATCAATACACACAGAGATGCTTGGGGTACTTCTCAGAGGGAAAACCCATCATCCTTTCCCACCCCTGGTGTGGTCCACANCCNCTCACCCTGCCCAGTAATGATTCTACTCAAGAAAGAATATTTTATCCATGCAATTTCCTAAGTTCCCCCAAACTAACATTTCTTGAACTCTGGTAGAATGTGTGCTGTTCCTATGTTCCTGTGTAAGTATTTGCACATGCACACACAGATCTTAGCGGCTGGAAAAAGCATCAGCATCCAGACTTTCAAAATGTCTTTGTTCTCGGTATGTCCTCCAGGGATGTCATCAAAGCAAGCAGACAAAGGATGTGGTAGGACAGTCTTAGGAATCACTCAAGGGGCATGCTGGGAAGCACAGCATGCCAACCCAGCATGCCAATGCACAGAACTTCTTGAGAGCCCATCAGCATGCACACAGACACTGTGTACAAAAGTCTGCCACCAGCNTGTAGCAGACACTATGTACCACCTCCTGCCAACAGCTGAACGCTGGCTGCCACTGCCTCTGCCACACTCACTCNTCTGCAGGCAAAGCACTGTCCAAGGCCACCTGGAGCTCCAGGTGCCACTTACCACAAGTGAGAGAGGCCTCTTCCAGGAGACGACACCAATGAGGCCAGACAACAGCACCTGGAAGGAAGGAGAGTAGAGGGAGGTGAGACACATGGCAATCTTTCAGATCAACTTCAACCTGTTCTGCCCAGGAAAGGGCATGTGAAATTCATAAGAGTGGTTTTTCTCATGAGCTGGGTCTCCGTGCCAGATGCTCATGGCCCATGGCCACACTGACCTGGCTGCTCAAGATACCCATGCAACTACAGAGCAGACTGCATCGTGTACTGCATTGCAGGGTATGTGAGTTATGGGCTTCCAGACTCTCCATGAAGCTGCTTAGTGCTGCCTGGTCCTCTACCTTATTTGGCTGAGTTCTATAAAATCACAGAAAGGATGGGAGACAGCCCCTGGAGCAAAGGCTAGGCCACCACTTACTCACTGGCCACTCTGGTGAGTGATGTGACTATCCAACACACCACCTTCCCTCCAGCCCCTGTGNTCTCAGCAAAGCCTCCCACCTTGATAATAAGCAATATCTCCTTAGACAGCTCTGGAACTTTCTAGACTCCAACTCCCAGCAGCCCACGTGGCCCTTTCCTAACCAAGCCCTGACTTTATCCTTGCCCTGGTTCCCGCTGTCACCCTTGCTTCCCCCATGTCATCTTTATCACACTGATACACTGTGTCTTTGTACCTTAGAGAACCACTGTTCAAATGTGTGACATTATCTAGCCCCAGGCCCACCTTTTCCTAAAGTCTACACTTACCAGGGAAGACACTGGCTTTGTTCCCATATCCTTGGTCTCCTTGGGTCCAGGAATAACCAATGACCATGGAGACAAAGCTACTTCCCATCCAACATCCTTAATTCAGCTTCCACAACTGAACAGAAACTCTGCTCTCAAGGTCACAGAGAGGTCACCAAATGCTACAAGGGTTCCACATTGCCTATCAAAGGACTATCCATCGAAGAGATCACGCCCCTCCAGGCTCTGCAGTTATCCATCACCTCATGTTCTTCTCATTTTCTAAGCTGCTCTCTGCAGCATCTTTTACAGTCCTAATCCCTGATCCCAGGTTCCCAAGATGTTTGTCCCCTCTCACCAGTCACCTGGGAAACTAGCTATCATGCAGGCCTACGAACCTTCCACGGCCCAGAGCTCTGTCCTGTCTGCTAGGCATCTCACCATCTGTGGCTTCTGTTCCTGGTACCGGTTGCTCTCCCACTCAACACATTCCAAACGCATGTGAAGCCATTACCTTCCAGACTTGGTGTTCCTCTTACAATTTCAACTTTCCAAAACAATACTACTCCTTCCTGGCCACTCATGCCTAAATCTCATCCCTTGCCAGCCCACCTCTGTATCTAAACAGATCCAGGGCAGGAGCCTGTGGCTTGCTGTTCAAGACAATTATTCAGGAGGCCTTATCATAAATAAGTTATGTGGACATGAGATCCTGGAAAGATGGACCATACACACCTGCCACTGAGGGATTGGGTCAGGCAGCCAAGGACCCAACTGGAAGCCTTGGATACTTTCCCCCTGGGACTCCACAAGGTCCAACCAGACCTGTGAGGATCATACTACTAACAGAGCTACAAAGTCTGCGTGGTCACTGTCTTGGTTACTGTTGTGTTGCTGTGAATAGACATGACCAGAGCAACTCTTACAAAAGAAAGCATTTAACTGGGGGCTCGCTTACAGATTTAGAGGCTTAGTCCATGGTCATCGTGGTGGGAAGCAGTCAGGCACAGTGCTGGAGCAATTTAAATTTAGCTGAGAGCTTTCCATCCTGATTTACAGGCAGCAGGCAGAGAGAGAGAGAGAGAGAGAGAGAGAGAGAGGGCACAAGCCTGGTGTGGACTTTTAAACCATGAACGCCCACTGCCAGCGACACACCTCCTACTCCTTCTCAAATGATCTACCAAGTGATGAGGAAGCCTTCATACATAGGGGCCTCTGGAGATCATTCTCATTCAGATCCACCACCATCACAGACTGCAGTCGGCAGAACCAGATTTTACAGCCAACAGGCTTTAGTCAACGCATGTGAATCCTCCAGTCAGTATCGACGGTTAACTACAACCTTTACCCTCCTCCACGTGCTGCCCAGCATCCTATTCTGGATATTCTCTCTTTAATGCTGGGGAGACCTTGGCTTCTATCTCCTTGGCCTCTGGGCATCTGAGTCTAACTCTTCCAAAGGTCTCTAGAACCATGCACTTGACTTTTAGCCCCAATACCCAACATCCCCAACAGCCTCTGTGAGGCCAGATCCATCACTGATCGATAGACACCATGGTCTCAACTCATTTTAAAGTCAGATGGCAGGGCCATTTCTCTAGTGGACATCTTGTTACAGTTCCAGTCACCATCTCCTGCTTGCCATTTCAAACTCCAGCTCCATTCCTTCACCTCCAAAGTCTCCTCTTTGGGTTGATTTGAAATTCCCACCAAGACTGCCATCATTTTCTGAGCTTACTATATAGTTCAAAGGTCAGTAAGTGGCAAAGCTGGACTGAGTCATCTGTACGTTGAGCTGTTAGAATGTCCCCTGCTTTCTTCTATGCCCAGACATTAGCCTTACTCACTCGCCCCTGCTGATATGAAGAACTGTCCTTAGGAGAAGGTGGCTCTCCTTCTCTCTCCCTCCACCCCTCTCTTNANNTGTACCAAATAAAGCTCTCCTGGGCCATCAACAGGTGAATGTCTGCAAGCCAGGAAGATAACCCTCACGAGACACAAACCATGTTGACACCTTGGCCATGGCCTTTGTAACCTCTGGAACTGTGAGAAAAAGTTTACATTATCTAAGCCATGGGGCTCTGCTCTGGTATAGTGGCAATAGTTGATTANTATGTAGTATATGTATCAGCATAACAAAATACCTGAGATAATTNACTTACACAGGGCACAGATAGAGANTAGGAAAATANCTCAGCGGGTTAAAGGCTTGTTGGGCAACCAGGAGGACCTGAGTTCAATCCTAGTAGCCATACAAATGCTGAGTTCGGAGGTACGTCTTTTGTAACCTCAGTACTGGGATGCAGGAGGGGGCAAAGGCAGGTGGGTCCCAGTTGATGAGCTCTAGGTTCAGTGAGAGACTTGGTCTCCAAAGGTAAGGTGGACAGCAAGAGGCAGATACTTGATGCTGACCGTTGGCCTCCCTACATATCTGTGCACACACAGAGACATGTACATAAGCATGCACTCATGAACATATACTTGTGTAAATAACACACACACACACACACACACAAGTACAGTGTACTTGGTCTCATAGTTGTGGAGGTCTAAGTGCACGACTGGCTAGCTCTGCTGCCCATGCCTGTGATGAGGACAGCACAGTATGATTAAGGTGTGTGAAGAAGAAAAGCCTCAGGGGCCAGAAAGCAAAGGAAGGAAGAGAAGGATGCGTACAAAACCCTTCAAGAGCTTTCATCCAATCACCTAAGGGCCTCCCACATGACCTCTCACGGCTATCACTTCCCAGTAGCATCANCCAAGAGACTGAGACTTCAATGCATTGGCCTCTCAGGGATATTTAAGATCCAAATCACTGCATATGCTACTCTACCTGGAGTAGGGTGTTGGATTCTACAATATCTACCCACTCTCTCTCTTGCTTCCACATAAACAGCAGGCTTCCTGCCTCCCGGTGTAGCTACACTGGGGCCAGTTCCAAGGACAGCAAGGGCCATGCCAGAACAGTTCAGAGAAGGACTTTCAAGCTCAAGTGAGGGGACACTTCCTCTGTAGGGACACCTGCCCATGTCCACTTGTGACCCAGGAGAGGGAGAGCCATTCTTCAGAGCACAGTAGAAAAGAATTTCAGAGCCTCTGTTCCTTGACGATAGGTCTTAGTTTGAGCTATTTTTGCCCAACNCCAGCTTCCAGTGAGGAGCTGTGCACGTTCTGGGGGCTCGGTAGTTCTGTAGGTTTATTTTATATCATGCCTATGAGGAAAGGGGTTGTGAATCAAGNTATCCATGAAATTACCACACCATGAAACTGCTGACCCATTTAATTGACAGGTTTTGTTATTCAAAGTCCACAATTTGCCAAGAATATAGAAAAAACTGCAGAAGGTCAGAGAGGAGTAACATATAATTAAACAGCTGTGGAAAGAAAAGGCAAAAATGGGAGAGGCAGGACACTGCTAATCAGAGGGGAGGCTTCACCTTTCAAGCATGTAGAGTTACAAGGATACCGACTCACTCTTCCTGCTTCCCTACCCGACCTAGGAGAGGCCAGAGATAAAATTAGAATTGAGACAGAAGTTCCTNCTGCAGACGGTGATGAAGAAGGTAATAGACTGTCAGGTAGTAATGGCCCTATTAGAGCCAGAAATGTTTTCCATTGACGGTACCATTGCCAGCCAGCGAGGCCTGGAATACGCAAGCTCTCTAGATCTCGTCTTCCTAACACGAGAATGTTCTGTTGATGCCTACAATCAAGAATTTTGTTCAGATCATCAGATCCGATTCAAAGGCAAATGATGAGGCAACATTTTAAGCAGTGGAACTCGTCCTTCTAGAAGGAAGATGAGAGCCAATTCAATTACTCTCCCCCAACACATGGCAGGTGCGCCCAACAGCTACTGCGAAGTCAGCTTACCGCCAAGAGGCTGTGTTTGCTCCGTGCCTGGGGAAGGAAGCTGTTGGGGAAAAAACCGAGTAAGTGATCTGTCTGGGGTGAGTGATGCCTAGTGAGCTGTAACAGCCAGAGCGCTTTAGACCGCAGTTCGGTCTCAAACCATTCCTGGTCAGCTTCACACAGAGGGATAGACCAGCTTGCTCCCCCGACCCCCAGCTTCAAGTCCTTTGTCTGGCTCTCAGCCACGTGACAAGGCTTGACCACTGCGTGTCTTTTATTCTTCTCTACTACCAGGAAACAAGCTCACCATCATGCCAGCCCCGCCCATGACCGTCTCTTCTCTTGAACTCACTCCACACCATCCCCTCTCACTACCAGCGACTTCCAGTCTGCNGCCCAGCCTCCTCCACATCATTTCCTCGGGGTGAGGGGCTGCACCCAGATACCAAGCTCATAACGTTCATAAAGAAAGCCCTCTGCGTGCTATCATGGGTCCTGCCTCTCTAGGGGACCAGATCTCGCAGAAACAGAAATCAGGCCATGTTCCCTTCCCAAGCTCTTGAAACTGAGTTCAAAAGCTACCTGTGCTGTGGTTTTACAGCCTCTAATTTATGGTCCTACCCTGTACCTGGCTCCCCTATGNTCGTTGTCACATAGGCTATCCCAGACTACATTACATGGCATAGAATTTCCTGTCACCCCTTGAAAGGATATAAAGGTCAGATATTTTCCTTCGTTTGGGGAGTTTCTCTGAAGACTCCTTCTCCTTTGCCTCTCCTCCCTCATCATCCTGTCCATGATAGCTGTCTCTATTACCCTTACTCTGAGCTATATTTTAATTTTTTTAATGTATTCTTTGAAGGTTCTGTGCAATGTATTTTAACTATATACTTCCTCTTCTCTCAGCTTCTCAAAGACTCACCTTCCTACCCACTCAACTTTTTATTTTCATTCTCTCTTAAAAAAAAATCAAGTCTGGTTTGTGTTGGCCAACTACTCCTGGGCACGGGGCCTGCCCTGGAATGTGGTTGATATATATACCAGGTGTCACTCCATTGAAGAAAACTGACATTTTCTCACCCAGCAGCTATCAAATGCCAATAGCTCCGCAGTTAAGGGTGGAACTCCGTTTTGTCTTGCTTGAGCTTGCTCTCACATTGTGCATGCCGTCACAGTCTCTGTGAGTTCATATGTTCCTCTGCCCTGTTATGTGTAGAGAACACTGATTCCTTGAAGTCATTCATCACCTCTGACCCTTACAATCCTTCTTCCCCACATTCAGCATAGATCCCTAAGCCTTGAGGAAGGAGAAGTAATGCAGACATCATACTCAGGGCTGAGCACTTGAAGTCTCTTATTCTCTTTACATTGTGGATTTCCATTGTGGATTACCATCTGCTGAAAGAAGAAGTTTCTCTGAAGAGATTGAGCAATGGACCGATTCTGAGTATAGCAATATATCATTAGGCTCATTTTATTGCTATTTGGCAGTCAATTTATTCATTTGGCAGANTAATAGTAATAGGTTTTCCCATAGGGCCCATGACCTATCTAGCCACAGGTTCACAGCCTCATTGATGGTGTTAGATATGGGTTCCATCTCATGGAGCAGACCTTAAATCCATTCAAAAAGTAGCTGCTTATTTCCAGGACACTCATGTCTCTACTGCACCAGTAGGCATATCTTACTAGCTCAGTTGTTATTGTAGTTTTTAGGGTTCACAGCTGGATGAGATCAATGATTACTTTTCTCCTCCAGGAGCATGCAAAGTACCTTCAATCACTGGGAAAGCCAGCCAATGGAGATGAAGCTTCTAGGAGAGTACCAGCTAGATTTCTCCACTTCATAACTCAAATATGTGGTGTCTTTAGCAATAGGTTCTTGCCACCGAGTTCTATAGGGCAACCAATAGCACCAGCAATAGCCTGTAATGTTTTGAGGGGTCTATGGTACCCCCTTGGCCAACAACTCAAAAAAAGGGTAACCCATTCTTGGTACTCTCTCCAATCGCATTCAATACAGTGCTCTAAGTCTTAGCTAGAGCAACAACAAGACATCTGAAGGCAATCAGGGGATCCTTATTTGTAGATGATATAAGTTTATCCATAGAAGACCCTAAAGGGCCAACAGGAAACTTATACAGTTAGAAAATACACTCAGCAAAATATCAGGATATGAAACTGACACATAAATATCAGTAGCATTTACAGCAAGCACTCAGAAAGAGATCGTGGAAACAATTCTGTTCACAATAGCCTCAAAAAAAATCTTGGGATAATTCTAACTAAAGAAGTAAAAGGCATGTGTAATAAAAACTTTAAAACATAGAAGAAGTTTAAGAAGACAACAGAAGGTGGAAAGGCCTCCCATGCTCATGAGTTGGTAGGATTAACACAGCAAAAATGCTCATCTTACAAAGCAATCTGCAAATTCAATGCAATTCCTATCAAAATTCCAACATAATTCTTCACAGAAAATGAAAAAAACAATCTTCAATTTCATATGGAAACATACACACCAAAAAAAAGTAAAAGAAAAAAAACAGGATAGCTAAAACAATCCTGAAATCCTAAATAATAAAAGAACTGCTGGAGGCATCAGCATTCCTGATTTCTAAGTTATACTACAGAGATATAGTAATAAAACCAGCATGGTATTGGCATAAAAAAAGACATGTTGACCAATGTGACTGATCTGAATGAAAATACAGACATGAGTCCATACACCTATGGACACCTAATTTTTGACAAAGAAGCAAAAAATACACACTGGAGAAAAGACAGCATCTCCAGCAAATGCTGAGAATCAAACTGGATGGCTGCGTGTAAAAGATTGAAAATAGACCCATCTCGATCGCTCTGCACAAAACTCAACTCCAGTACAAGACCTGCTGCTCTGAATCTGACAGAAGAGAAAGTGGGGCACAGGCTTGAACACATCGGCACAGGAAAAGACTTCTGAACAAGACACAAAAGCATGGGCACTAAGACCAATAGCCATGAATATAGACAGTCAAGGGACCTCAGGAAACTGAAAAGTTTCTGTACAGCAAAGAACACTGTCATTTGAGGTTATCAGGGTTGTGTAAGGAACAAAAAGATCACCCAGAAGGAAGACATGCATTAATAAAACAGAGGCAGAGAGCCACTTCCCAGGGTTGTTGGTGGAATTTATTTTGGAGGTAACATAACATGGTCCTCATTTTCTTGTCTGCACTCAGCTCTTAGACACATCCCAGCCTGTTCATCTGGCTTGTCTAGATCAAGAGGTCACATAGGCACACAAGAGGCCGTGTGGGCACATGCTTGTAATCTCAGTATTGGGAAGGCTGAGGCAGAAAGACTAGGAATTGGATGCCAGTCCAGGATACTCAGCGATCTCTCTCCCTCTCCCTCTCCCTCTCCCTCTCCCTCTCCCTCCTTCTCC
>LZPO01044832.1:39928-52507 GCA_001675575.1 Neotoma lepida | reverse complement strand
ATTAAAGGAAAATCAAACAAAATGAAGTCACATGGAGTGGCTGACCCGCCCCACGCAGGTTTGTGTAAGCACACTCCATGATATTCCCTCAACAGTGGAACCGTGACACACTTCCCACAGAAGCTTGTGACTGTACATGCTGAAATCCTTCCCATTTGTCAGACTGTAACTCACTTAAGGATTCCATCTCAACCACAGTCCTGCCTACGTGCAGGGGGGAGGGTTAAATAAATGTGTACACATGGGGCAGGGTATTCCAGGCCATCACACAGTTCTGCATGCTACACCAGTATGTTCAGGAGAATTTTAAGAGTAAGATGTATTAAGATGTATACATCTCTATCATTAAGTTTTTATCAACTGTCTCTTTTGCATCTCCTGAATAATCATATTTGTTCATGAACATAAATGATTAATCCATGNACTTCCTCCTCCTTGAAGCATCTTTTCTCTCCAGATATGAACCCCCCATGCTCTAGTCCTTCGAAAGTACTGCTGAATTCAAGTTCCCAACATTTTTACTAAAGCATTCCTTTCTTCTATTTAAAATTTATTGTTCTATTTTCTACTCTTGTGCTAGCTTATGTTTGAACTTGTTAGGATTTGGAGCNCATTCAGACCCGTGCAGAAGACGTGACACAAAGTTCCCAGACTCCTGACTCATGGAAACTTAGAAATACTAACACTATGGTGTTCTGAGCCACTAGGCTTGTGGAATTCAGACACACAGCAACAAAAATCAGAAGCACCGAGCTGATAAACTGAACGTGAAAAAGAAACTGATGAGAACTGGAAGCAAGGGGGCAAGACTATATAAAACATGGATTCCTGAGAAATCCATGAGAATCGGGAAAGAGAGGAGAAGGGGGGGGGAGGCAGAAAGAGGAGTGATTCAGTATACTACCTGCTACAGTAATNGGTATATCGAAATATTATGTCAGTAGTTACAATTATTGAGCATTGGCTGCATGCCGGACACCTGCCATGCGTTTACATTTTAACTCTGCCAGGACCATCCTCAGAGGTGTGTGTGATGGCTGTGTCCATGCATGGAAGGAAACAGAACAGCACAGTCATTAACTTCCTGTCCCTGTTCACTGTAGAAAGCTGTGTGAGGACATGGGTGCTTAAATCCCAGACATACAGCTTTCCTGTATGTGTGCAAGCAAAGGTGGAAAAAAGAATAAAATTTAAAACTCCATTTATGAGACTTGCAAGCAAAGAGGTGGGATGGCCTAGAATAAACCAGACCAGGAGTGGGGCAGGAACACTGCCAAGAAAGTCTTAGATCAGTGGTTCTCAACCTGTGGATCATGACCCCTTCACAGGGGTGGCCTAAGATCATTGGAAAACACAGATATTTACATTACAATTCATAGCGAAATTACAGTTATGAAGTAACAATGAAAATAATTTTTTTGGTTGAGGGTCAACACAACTTGAGGAACTGTATTTGTAGTGTTAGGAAGGATAAAAGCCGCTGCCTTAAACTGAGGGACAAAAGAAGNTTCGTTATTAAANGAGGCAAGCCATTCCTTTTCAGGATAGAANGGATTCAGTAACGTACGTGTTCTGCACAATTTGAATGAAGATATTTAAAAGAGATAAAATGATCCATGCAATACAAAGTGAACCAGCTAACTCTCTTGGAAAGCAACAAAACTTAATCTGTATGCTAATCTTTATATGATAACAAATTCCAGAGGAACCAAAGAAGAAAACCTAAATGTTCTACACAAAAATGGGAGAAAATTTTAAAAACCAACTTGAAGTCAGCCTTAAATGTAAGACAACACCAGGGGTCATACAGAAAGGACTGATGTGATAAAACCTTTCAAGTTTGTGGTTTTTAAACACTAGTGCAGGTGACCAAATGTCGCCACCTGTCTCTTTGAAGGTATAAGTCTGTGCTCTCATGTGCCAGTGGATGGAGTACCAGTCCCCATCTCAGAACCAGGCTTGGCCAAAGACTTGCCTGGTTATGCCAGGTGAAAGCAGAACCACACTGTCACCCCTAAGGCCTNTAAAGCCTTCACCTATGCACTCTGGCCTCCTCCTCATACATGTGCCCGCAGTCCCTGCAAGCCTGAATCCGAGAATAGTACTATGGCACAGCCCCAAGCAGAAGCCTAGTGCCAAGTGGAGCTGTCCACACCAACCTGCACACCCAGAGGAGAACAAAACACTGAGTTTTGAGGTGACGTTTAAATGTAGTATTATCTCTGGCAGGAGGCAAAAAGCAGATTTGTAATTTTAAAAGANTATAAATCCCAAGTTGGAGAAATAAATTAACAATGAATATAGTAGAAAAGATTGATTTTTCTTCATTTACAAGAGTTTTGTGTACATTAGCAAGAAAAAAGAACAACTCATAGGAAAATTAGCTGAACTCTAAAAAGAGGCTGTTCATTTTGAGAAGAGAATGAACCTCTAACAGCCAGCCTGCTTCAAATGACTCAAAGTTTAAAATGTTAGAACAATAATATAAATATTTGTACCCATCAGATAGCAATATTTTAGTGAAGCTATGGCAAAAAGCCCAAGTGTGGACCTACACAACTTATTGAACATGGAGAAGTGGAGCTGGTGCCTATCTAGAGCCTTCAGGCCTACAGACTAGTGTTCACGGTACTGGAAGGTCCCCTGCACACTGCCAAAGGAGAAAGGTAAACACCAACCCTGCTACAAACCCTTCAATCTACAAGACTGACCCACCAGCAAGATACACCGGTACAATAGTGGCACAAAGCTTGTNTGAGTAACCAACCGATATCTGATTTAAGTTCCATGAGATGGAACCCATACCTGATGCTGCTTGGATGGCCAAGAACCTGAGACTAGATAGTCTAGGGACCTGGGGGATAACCAAGTATGACTGTTCTGCTACAGGAACCTAGCAATAAAATGACTTCCTAATGATATTCTGCCATACTCAGATCCATGCCTTGCTCAGCCATCATCAGAGAAGTTTTCCCCTGCAGCAGATGGGAACAAATATAGAAACTGCACAGGTCTGCATCAGATGTGGTCTNAGAGGTGGAAGAAGAGGACGTACGTCCCCATCCCTAACCCAAAGCTATCTCCAGTTGATAACCACTTGCAAATGAAAGATTAGTTTTCTCTAAGGAAATCTCAATGGAGAAAGAAACCATTCTTAAGAGTCAGCCCCATGGAGAGTAATGGAAGAGATGTCTTGATTGGGCGGGGACTGGGGGATGGGGCAGGCATTTTGGTGTTAGGGAGAAACCTGGTACCAGGGAAACTCCCAGGAATCCAAGGATGACTCCAGTTAAGATTCCTAGAAATAGTGGAGAGGGCACCTGAACTGGCCATCTACTATAATCAGATTAGTGACCACCCTAACTGTCATCATAGCGCTTTCATCCAGTAACTGACAGAAGCAGATGCAGAGATCCACAGCCAAGCACTGGGCCGAGCTCCAGGAGCCCTGTTGAAAGAGGGAGGAAGAATTGTACAAGCCACAGGGGTCGAGGTCATGAGGGGAGAACCCACAGAGAGAGTTGACCTGAGCTCATGGGAGCTCACAGACTCTGGACCGACAGCTAGGGAGCCTGCATGGGACTGACCTAGGCCCTCTGCATATGTGTGACAGTTGTGTAGCTTGGTCTGTTTGTGGGGCTCCTAGCAGTGGGATCAGGATCTGTCCCTGGCACTTGAGTCGGCTTTTGGGAACCCATTCCCCATGCAGGGATGCCTCACCCAGCTTTGATGCAGGGGAGGAGCTTGGTCCTGCCTCAGCTTGAGTGTCATGCTTTGTTGACTCCCATGGGAGGCCTACCCCTTTCTCAACTGAGGTGGAGGAAGAGTGGATGGGGGAGGGGAGGCATGAGGAGGGAACTGGAGGAGAGGAGGGAGGGAAAACTGCTATCAGGATGTAAAATAAATGAAAAAAATTTAATTAATTAAAAAATAAAAAAGAGTAGGCCCTATGCCCAGTAGTAGATGGCCAACACTAAATGAACTCCACAGCATCTTTGAAGATTCTTTGTCTCATAATGTTGAATCGAGGTTTTTTGGTTTGGTTGCTTGNTTGCTTGCTTTTTTGTTTATTTTACCATACATACATANTTATGGTTTTCAGTTTTGAGTTTTTATGGGATTCCTGAGTGTGAAAATATGTATGTCAGTGTCTATATGTGTTTTTGTGCCTTTTCTGTGGCTCTTTTTCTTGTTTGGTTTCATTTTCTGATTTGTCTTTTATTTATTTTATTTTATCATTATTCTTTAGATGCCTGTTTTCTTTCTTTCTTTCTTTCTTTTTTGGTGTTTTCAAGACAGAGTTTCTCTGTGTAGCTTTGGCGCCTTTCCTGGAACTCACTCGGTAGCCCAGGCTGGCCTCGAACTCACAGAGATCCGCCTGCCTCTGCCTCCTGAGTGCTGGGATTAAAGGCGTGCGCCACCACTGCCCGGCGCCTGTTTGTTTTCTAATGAGGGAAAGGAAGTGTGGATTTGGATGGGAGGGGAGATGGAGGGGACTTGGAGGAGCAGGGGAGGGAAAACTGTAATAAGAATATGTGATATGGAAAAAAATCTATTTTCAATAAAAGAAAAAATTAAAAATTAAGCGTTTTATTATTTTAATTTTAATTAAAAATAAAAATATTACTGGACTAATACTCTGAAATATTCCTAATATTGGTACAGTTTGATGCAAGTGTCTTTAGCTTGGGGCATAGATTCATAGTATCTCTCAATAAGAGATCCACACACACACTCACACTCAATAGTTCTACAACCAGGCACTTAGCCTTTGCCAGACGTGTACCCTGCCATCTACACAGGACTGTTACAGCAAAAACCTGTCCCTGAATGTAGCAGCAGAGGACTACTGAAGTGAATGCTGTTTACATCTAATGTGAATGTTGGCAGTGTGACACTGAAAACAAACCTGGCCAGGCTGGGGAGCAAGGATGTCAAAGGTAACTGACCTGACCACAAGACAAGGCCTAACGTGTGAAGGAGGAAGTAAGTGAGAAGAAACGATATGTGTTGGTATGACATCAGTGCTCCTCTCAGGAAGGGAGCACGAGAAATTCAGCACTGAGAGGCAGAATCAGAGCTGA
The DNA here is from genome assembly GCA_001675575.1 of Neotoma lepida. NCBI lineage: Eukaryota > Metazoa > Chordata > Mammalia > Rodentia > Cricetidae > Neotoma > Neotoma lepida. Next base: position 47,423 of record LZPO01044832.1, on the reverse strand, counting down.
GGGGAAGGGACACTTGCCTTTAAATGATCATTTGAATGACCTATGATGTAATGCATACCATAACTTATGCATATCATACAATAAAACCACAATGCTAGGTCTAAAAGTTGCTGGTCCTAGGGCTGGGGCAATGGCTTAGTTGGTAGAGTNCTTGCCACACAGGGATCATGACCTGAGTTCAGATCCTCAGCACTCACATACGTACTCACACCCCCCACACAAACACACATACACATTCACCCCACACATAAGTACAATAATGATGGCATTAGCCAAAGGGTTAAATTTGAGAACTAAAAATAACTTAGGTAATTACCAAGAAGGGAATGCTGTTATTTGCTGAATCCTTCCCCATTGCTACCACGAAATCATGTCTTAGAAATATTAGTCAATGCCCCAAAGACATGCTCACACTTGGTAGAAGATAATGAAAAGCAAAAGGCAGCTACAAGAGGTTGGGAAAGTGGATCACTCTCCTGCTAAGTGAGTATGTCCATATGGGCACCAACACACAAGCAGGTGCAGAAGCCAGGACTGTGTCTCAACCTGTCCTTACTACCTCTGGACAGAGCATTTGGCTTCCTCTTTTTTCTTTTGTATTTCTGGTTTACATACAATAAAAAAGACATTATTAAAACCCAAGCCAATGGTAGTTGGNTCTATTTTCCAAGGTGGATGAAACCTATATCAGTGGGGGGAGGGGCGGGGGATGAAAAAAAAACTCTAAAAACTACTCCCAAGCCTTCCTGTTAAACGTAGGAGAAGTGGGCAGTCAGACCCAGACATCCAAGGCCCTAGACTGTCACTCAGACAGGGCTGGGTTCCAAGTTATAGTAGTCACTGGTCCACATAAAGGGACAGGGAACTAGATNGCCAGTATGTGGTGGCACAGAGGTGACGGGCTGACCAAAGAGGTATGTGGTAGGGTGGGAAGACCTGAGTGGCCTGGAAAGGTGCCAGCTGGGTAGTCATGGCCACCCTGTAAGTCCCGTGTCAGAAGGGAAGCTCAAAGTGGGCCCATTACCCTGCTCAGCAAGGAATATTATATAAACTGCAGAGCACTTTAATTCTCTCATTTTAGAAGCCTCTTTCTTTGCACAACAATAAAAAACAATGTATTTCTTGATACAGAACATTAATTCCATTAAAATCACATTATGGATAATGAAAAGCGACCAGACCACAATTACAAAAGCAGACTCACCGACCCACGCCAACCTTTAAATCCACTGAAATTACAGCAGGGACTAAAGCTGTCTGGAGGAAAAAAAAATGCTGCTTTATTTCCAAATGACTGAATGAAGAGCCACTGGGCTGAAGTTAGGAACTTCACACTATTTGTGCCAGCTCCAAAGGCAGGCCCACTCCCTGAGACCACCTTTGCCTGGAGTTTAACACAGGCAGACACTGAAGTGTTATGCTTAGGTACAAAGCATGAGCCCTTCTGGGAATTCTTCCCCTGNGGTGAAGTGCCCAGGGACCGGATTCAGAGTTCTCACAATAGCCCCAGAAACTTGGGAGTATAACTATGCCACCCAGGCTAGCCTGTCCCCTCCTAACTGTCCTATACTCTCACATCTGACACTCAGGGCAGAGTACATCCTCACATCCTCTGTCCTCTCACCTAGAGAGGTTCTGAGAGGAGGCAGAGGGCAGTGAAGGGCAGTGGGGAGGCGCTGCTTACAGCAAGAAGGCACATGGAGTGATTCTTGAGTCCCATCCGTCACTCCCACCAATCACGATCTACACTGAAATGATACACCTCGGTGATGCTTATGGATAGTGGGGTTCAGTGGATGCNTTTAAAGNGGTGTTCCAGGTCCCTGATCTAGGAATCAGACAAGAGAATTGGTTAAGGAAGAATGAGTGGAACCGAATATTTCAAAGCTTGGGGGCCACACTGTACAAAAGATGAGGACTTCAATGATACATTTCAATGGCTTTGGAGTCATTTACATAGTAAAGGTTTTGTGCACATCTTCTATCTACATACAACTTCATGCACCCTGTGTCTCATTAGCATCTGAAATCTCCAGGATGTGGAGATTTTCTTATTATNATGAGCCACAAGTCACCTTCAGACACTCTAGAAGGCCTCTAATGGGTACAGGGGCTCCAGCCAGTCCTCACTGGCTTTGACTGGCTGATTCCAGCCTTCTTCTCTGCCAGCTGGTCTTTCTCCTATGCTGGCTTTGTAGCCTTTGTATAAGACCTTCAATGCCTACTCTTCCCTACCGTCCTGCCTCACTAGGACACAAAGGACTCTATTTGGCCCGCAGATGTCACTCACTGCCTATGTCTACTTGAAAGTTAGACACTTCTAGGCCCAACACAGGGTGGAGAGGATTGAACAATTTATATCAGGCTAGTGACATGAAGGATGTCTTTCCTTCCAACCGAGGCACTCAGCACCCTGTGATGGCTGTCTTCCCTCTCCAATCCTGTTCTCCATCAAGCAATAGGCATTGGTCCATCTCCTGCAGAACCCCATGTCTGCTCACTCAGCAGTAGCCTTGGGTGGCTGAGTCAGATAGCCCCCTTTAGTCCTCAATGGCCCCTGCCTCTTGTACAAACTGGTGTCTGGCTCCCCTGGCTTCCTCCCGACCCCCACCTCCATAGCCTCTCCTAAGCTGGTGCCCACCCTCCAGCATGTCCTCTCCAGGCCTCTGTCTCCCTCCACACAGAGGTATCCTAGGAGAGTTCACACCCCTAATGCTCCAGCTCCATATAACCTGGCCCAGGGGGATCTGTTGGATGCTTGCCCAGTAGGCCAACTGTATCATTATCCACCCATACCCCACTCCCAGGATCAACTGTTTCCTCAGCATCCTCNACCTCCATCACCCAGTGTACCTACCGGAATCCCAGCTTCACCTCAGGTCCCCTGTCCTAGCCACCCAAACCTCAAAAACTTATTCTCACCAGGTGTCCCTTACTAACCACCTCACAGCAGACTTTGCAGCCCACCCTGCATCCCACACCTGGCTATTACCTCCCACTGGACTACTATGCCCGGCCTACAGAGGCTGTCCTGCTACTGTGAACTTATTTTCTGGGCTGTAGAATAGTCCTGTTAAAATGCAAATCTAACCACTCATTTCCCCTTTCCCATGACCCTTCCCTTCAGACTCCAGCACCACCCCTCTAGCCTCTAGCACTGTGAGCTAAGTAAACTTCTTTTCTTTATAAAGTTCTCAGCCTTGGGTGATTTGTTATACTAACAGAAACAGAACTAACATAGATTCTCTGTACAGGACACCTTTTCTCACTACACTGTGNTCGGTAAGTTCACACCACTGTCATCTTAGTGGCTCAATGGTAGCTCATCCAGTGAAAATAGTATTTATTCCCAGAGTCACCTACTGTGAGTCTCGAGCTCCTGGAATCACAAAGACATGGAAGTAAAAACATGTGAGTAAAATTTGCAGAGAAAAGCTCACAGGAACAGGAGTTTGATTTAATCGTTCTGATCTGAGTCACTTTTATCACTGTCTGAGGAGTTAGGCTGCTCTCCAGAAAGACTGCTGGCTGTTTCTGCTACTGTTTACAATTTCCTAAACTTGACACTTCATGAAAGCTGAGGGCCCCCGCTCCCGCTGGCAGCAGTGAGACCCCACATTTGCCTAGCTGAGCAGCAGTCCAGCTTTATTCATCACTCAGCACTGATGATATGATGATGATGAAAATACTGTCCATAACTAAGCCATGAGAGCATGATAATTAAAAGCATTTAAAAATACCTTTTAAAATCACACTACTGTACTTAACTGCAGCTAATTGCTTTGTTCTTTTTCATCTACCAATATTCACAGTGAGCTCTCCCACAGACCTGAGAGCCTCCCCCACACATACCATGTTGGAACAGACAATTGCCCTNCTTGGGTGTGTCCTTACAGAGTCTCATGCCCTGCTCCTCCTCATCTGTCTGTTCCCTGGCCTGGAACAGTACAGATCCCAGGGTCTTGGCTTTCCTTGGATTCCCTTACCTTCTCTCCTGGACTAAAGCAATTNTTTTTAACTGTAAACTTCTTTTTTCTTGAGTGTGTTTGTTTTTAGACAGGCTCTCACTATGTAGCCCAGGCTGGCCTGGAACTCACAATCTCCCTCCCAAGCATTAGGAGTATTGACACATGCTCTGTGCTACTACTTNGGCTATTTGCTAACTCCTTAGGACTACATTCTCCAAAACCTTTCAGAGAACGGATCCCTGGGAAGTTAAATTTTGAACACAGAGGCAGGTGGGAAATCTGGTTCCCGACTGAGTGTTCAGAACTCCACGGTGGTAGGAAGGTTTAGGTTTTAATTCATTAAGTGAAGCATGAGCACTTTACCTGTGTGTGTTTGTAAGATGTGTATATGTGAGTGCAGACTTGTGTGTGCCCCAGTGGTGTGAGTGTGTGTGTGTAAGTGTGTGTGCATGTGTGAATGTGGATATATATTGTGTAAGTGTCTGTGAGTGTGTGCAAGTGTGAATGTGGATACGTGTGTGTGAATGTCTGTGAGTGTGTCTGCATGTGTGAATGTCTGTGAGTGTGTCTGCATGTGTGAATGTCTGTGTCTGTGAGTGTGTCAGACAATGTTTAGGAGCTGGTTCTCCTTCAAAAATAGGCTCTGGATGGAACACAGGCTGTCAGGTTTGTGCATCCAGTGTTCTGACCTGCTGAGCCAGTGAGCCATCCCTCGTTGGCATTTCATTGCTGTTTTTGTTTTGTTTTGTTGTCTTGTTTTGTTTTGTTTTTAGATNGAGTCTCAGTATGTTGGCTAGGCTAGTCCTGAGTTCAAGGAACTACCTGACCTCAGTTCCTAGAGCATTGGAACTACAGATGTGCATCAGTACACACATCTGTCACAGTAAAGACAGTAAACCACCCCAGTGCTCCCCATCTGTGGACAGCCAGTAGTTCCAGCAGCNCTCATGCCCTCACCTGCCATGATCAGCTGCACCCTCCACCACTTAGCAAGCTCAGCTCTGCTCCAGGGCTATGGGTCCCTCCTCAAAAAGTCCTGTTAATCTTTTTGAAAAAATTTCAAGATGTATTTACTCTTTTATGTGTGTAAGTGTTTTGTCTGCTTGTTTGTATCTGTACCATGTGTGTGCAATGCCAGTGAGAGTCAGAAGAGGGCGCCAGATCCCCTAGATGTGGAGTTATGGATGGTTGTGAACCACCATGTAGGTGCTGGGAACTGAACCCGAGTTCTCTCTGCAAGAGCAACCACTGCTCTTAACCATGGAGCTATCTCTCCAGCCCCTCCCATTAGTGTTATTAATGTGATGAATCAAATCAATTTAGAAAAAGAAATGTCCATCCTCATAGTATGGACTTTGCCCAGCTCAATTAAGTAGCTCACTGATTATTGAAGTTTATTTAATGTCCTTCAACAGAGTTTTAAGTTCTTCTGCATACACAGTTTTCTAAATATTTTAAGTACTTTTATTTATTTTTGTGTCTGTGTGTGTNTGTATGCACATATGCATGNCAGGACATGTGCATGGAGGTCAGATGAGAACTTGTAGATTTTGGTTCACTTTCCACCCTGTAGGTTCCAGGGATCAAACTCAGGATGGCAGTCTTGGCAGCAAGCTCTTTCACCCATTGCGCCATCTTGCCAGCCCCCAACATTTTAATTAGATTTATGTCTAGATATCTTATTTTTGTGCCATTATAAATAGTACATGGTCTGCTTCTAACATAAAAATATACCTGACTGGGTTTTGATACATTGATCTTCCAGGTAANCTGCTGATAAACTCCTAACATAAACTTCAAATATTTCAGTATGTCATATTCCTGATTATTTTTCTATATGTATGAGTGTGCATATGTATATAAAGATGGGTATGTATGTGAGGGCCAAAGATCAACACTGATATCTTCCTCAATCACTCTNCATTATTTTTGGTTTTGGTTTTGGTTTATAGGAAAGGTCTCTTACCGAATCAGGAGTCCACTGATTTGGACAGACTGGCTGCCAGCCCAAGGATGTCCCTGTCTCCATCTCCCCANTGCTGTGATTACAGGCATGTACCATTTCACCTGGATTCTTATGCAGATATTAGGGATGGAAGTCAGGTTCTCATGCTTGCACAGAAGGACTTAACCCATGGAGTCATCTCTCCAACCCCCTGTTGCTGATTTCAAAGGCAACCCTTCATGTTTCTCTACAGAGAATGAAACAGTTCTATTAAGCTAATATTTTTTCTATGATAAGTTTTATTATGTTTTCCTAAAAATCTGCCCATTATACTGAGCTATCAAATGCCACTGCTGACTTTCAATCTCCCCTCCATTCATAATCCCATCCGCCTTCCATCTTCGTGGCTGTTTGTATTCTCTTTATTCTTACCCATTCTGACAACGCTCACCGATTTTCTTAGATGTTTCAAACAGCTACTTTTACCTTATACTTGACCTTGTTAAGCCTCCTTACTGTACCTCTGTTGTCTACTTCATTAATTTACCTTTGTNTCTTTGTAATCTTTAGGTTTACCTGCTTTCCTTCCCAAAGTTGACATGAGTGTTTACTTCAATCAATTTTAATCTTTCTTCTTCGTAAGTACTTAAGGCTATTAATTTCCATCCTGACTTCTTATTTGACTAATGAGTCATTCAAATATTTTTTTTTAACTTTCCAAGGATGTTAGGGTCATTCATCTTTTAGTCATTGACTTGTTTTTTTAAAAAAGTGTTTTATTTTATTTTTTGAGATGACAATATAATTACATCATTTCCTCCTTCCCTTTTCTCTCTCCATATCCTCCCATGTATCTCTCCTTGCTCTCTTTCAAATTCATGGCCTCTGTTTTTCATTAATTGTTATTACAGATATATATATATATATATATATACACATAAATACAACCTGTTCAGTCTATATAATGTCACTTGTATGTGTGTTTTCAGGACTGACAGTTTGGTATTGGCTAAACAACTAGTGTGCTCCTCCCTGGGGAAGTTAATTAAAGGAATGTGATCTCTTTATATTCATTTTTCAAAATTTTTGACACTCACTTTACAGATTCTATACAATCANTATTTTTTTAAAATTACATTTAATTGAGACTATCTCTGCTTTGCATAATTCTGCAGATGTCAATTATATCAACTTCGATAACTGTGTTNATCACATGGTCACATCAGTTTAAATTTCTCTCTCAATGATCTATCAATAAAATGATACACATCAAAATTTCTCCCTTTGAGTATATTAACCACACTTCAGGGCAGGTCCCACGTCCAGCAACAGATGGCCAACACAAAACAAACTCAACGGTATTTTCATAGACCTTTTGTCTCCTACAGCTTTGTCTGAGTATGTTTTTGCCTTACTGGTCTTTTGCTCATATATCATGGTTTCCAATTTTGTATTTTTATGCGTTATTTTTGTCTNTGTCTGTTTCTTGTGTTTTGTGTTGTTTTGTTTTTCTCTTGTTAAACAAATTCTGGTTTCTTTGGGGTTTTTTGCTTATTTGCCTGTTTGTTTTCTAAAGACAAAG
>LZPO01044832.1:10340-20713 GCA_001675575.1 Neotoma lepida | reverse complement strand
ACAACAAAAGGAAATCAAGAGATACAAATTTGAAAGGAAGAAGTCAAACTTTCACTATTTGCAGATGATATGGTAGTCTACATAAGTGACCTCAAAAATTCTACCAGGGAACTAACTCCTACAGCTGATAAACACCTTCAGCAATGTGGAAAGATACAAGAATAACTCAAAAAAAAAATCAGAAGCCCTTTTATACACAAATGATAAATGGACCAAGAAAGAAATCAGAGAAATATCACCCTTTACAATAGCCACAAATAATATAAAATACCTTGGGGTAACACTAACTAAGCAAGTGAAGGACCTGTATGACAAGAACTTCAAGTCCTTGAAGAAAGAAATTGAAGAAGATATCAGAAAATGGAAAGATCTCCCATGCTCATGGATAGGGAGACCCAACATAATAAAAAATGGCAATCTTACCAAAAGCAATCTANAGATTCAATGCAATCCCCATCAAAATCCCAACACAATTCTTCACAGACCTTGAAAGAACAATACTCAACTTCATGTGGAAAAACAGAAAACCTAGGATATCTAAAACAATCCTTTACAATAAAGCAACTTCTGGAGGCATCACCATCCCTGACTTCAAGCTCTACTATAGAGCTATAGTATTAAAAACAGCTTGGTATTGGCATAAAAACCAACATGTGGACCAATGGAATCAAATCAAAGATCCTGACATTATGAACATTATGACATTATGACACACCTATGAACATCTGATGTTTGACAAAGAAACCAAAACTGTACAATGGAAAAAATAAAGCATCTTCAACAAATGGTGCTGGCATAACTGGACACCAACATGTAGAAGATTGCAAATTGATCCATATCTATCACCATGCACAAAACTCAAATCCAAGTGGATCAAAGACCTCAACATAAATCCAGCTACACTGAACCTGATAGAGGAGAAAGTAGGAAATAGCCTAGAATGCATTGGCACAGGAGACCACTTCCTAAATATAACACCAGTAGCACAGACACTGAGAGCAACAATTAATATATGGGACCTCCTGAAAATGAGGCTTCTGTAAGGCAAAGGACACAGTAAATAAGATAAAACGACAGCCTACAGAATGGGAAAAGATCTTCACCAGCTCCACATCTGACAGAGGGCTGATCTCCAAAATACATAAAGAACTCAAGAAACTAGACAGCAAAATATTGAACAATCCAATTAAAAAATGGGCTACGGATCTAAACAGAGAATTCTCAACATGGCCGAAAGACATAAGGAATTGCTCAACATCCCTAGTCATCAGGGAAATGCAAATCAAAATNACTCTGAGATACCATCTTACATCTATCAGAATGGCTAAGATCAAAAACACTGATGACAGCTTATGTTGGAGAGGATGTGGAGCAAGGGGAACACTCCTCCACTGTTGGTGGGAGTGCAAACTTGTACAACCACTCTGGAAATCAGTATGAGGACTTCTCAGAAAACTGGGAATCAATCTACCTCAAGACCCAATGATACCACTCTTGAGCATATACTCAAGGGATGCTCAATTATACCACAAAGACACTTGCTCAACTATGTTCATAGCAGCATTATTCTTAATAGCCAGAACCTGGAAGCAACCTAGATTCCCCTCAACTGAATAGATAAAGAAAATGTGGTATGTATACACAATGGAATATTACTCAGCTGTAAAATACAATGACATCATAAAATTTGCAGGCAAATGGATGGAACTACAAAATATCATCCTGAGTGAGATAACCCAGACACAGAAAGACAAACTTGGTATGTACTCACTCATAAGTGGAAACTAGATATAATGCAAAGGATAATCAGACTACAATCCACAGCTCCAGAGAAGCTAGGAAAGAAGGAGGACCCTAAGAGGGATGTACGGATCACCTTGAGAAGGAGAAACAGAGGAGATCTCCATGAGTAAACTGTATTTACAGGGGGGTAATAGAGGGGAGGGGATGGGGGATAAGAACATGAGGGAACGAAATGGTCAAGCTGGGGGAGGGACAGAGTGGGCGAGCAATGAGAGAGGTATCTTGATAGAGGAAGACATTATGGGGTAAGGGAGAAACCTGGTGCTAGGGAAATTCCCAGGAATTCACAAGGACGACCCAAGATTAGACTACTAGCAATAACGGCGAGGGTGCCTGAACTGGCCTACCCTGGTAATCAGATTAGTGAATGCCCTGTATCACAGAGCCTTCATCCAGTAACTGATGGAAACAGATGCAGAGATCTACAGCCAAGCACCAGGCCAAGCTCAGAGAGTTCAGTCAAAGAGAGGGAAGAGGGAGGGAAGAGGGATTATATGAGCAAGGAGGGTCAAGATCATGATGAGGAAATCTACAGAAACAACTGAACCANGCTCATAGGAACTTATGAATTTTAGACCGACAGCTGTGGAACCTGCATGGGACCAGACTAGACCCTCTACTTACAGGAGACAGTTGTGTAGCTGGGTCTGTTTCAGTGGCCCATGGCAGTGGGATCAGGATCTATTCCTGGTGCATGAGCTGGCTTTCTGGAGCCCATTACCTACAGTGGACACCTTGCTCACCCTTGAGGCAGGGGGGAGAGATGGGGTCCTGCCTCAACTGAATGTAGCAAGCTTTGCTGTCCCCCCATAGGAGAACTTACCCTTTTGGAGGAGGGGGATGAGGGGTTAGGTGGGGCAGGGGGGTAGGACTGAGGGATGAGAGGGGGTATCTGTGGTTGATATGTAAAATGAATTTAAAATTTTTAAAAAAAGAAAGAAAGAAAAGAAACACAGTGAGGATGGAGTTAAGAAAGGAAGATTGCTTGAGCCCCAATCCCAGAAAGTCTAACTTGGTGTATCTGAAATGTGGTCAATGTACTAATGCTGAATACTATCGCTGTTGAAATTAACTGCTACACACTCAAGGGCTTGAAACAACACGAATTTAGCATGCTGTACTTCTGGAGATCAGGAGTCCCACGTAGGGACTGCACCCCTTCTAGGGGTCAGGAGTCAGTCCCACATGGGCTGGTGGGGCTGCGCCCCTTCTGGAGGTCAGGAATCAGTCTCATGTGGGATGGTGGTGCTGCACCGCTTCTGGAGGTCAGGAGTCCACGTGGGCTGCACCCCTTCTGGAGGCTCCTGGGAGAATGTGTTTCCTTACCTTTTCCAGCCCTGGCACCATTCTCCTTCCTCTGACTCTGACTCTGACTCTGACTCTCTAGTCTCCTTCTTCCTGCTATTTGGACCCTGGTGACCACACTGGGCCACCTCAATAATCCAGACAATATCTCCCATGGGGACCTTACTTAACCACACTTGCACTGTCCCTTTGTCATGTAAGGCAACACATTCACGGGTTCCCTGCATGAGAGCACAGACTTCTGCCCATACACNGACAAACATCCCCTCCCTTCTTCCCTCTCTCTTTCTTCCCTTCCCACCTGTGCTAGGATGGAACCGAGGGGCTATGCATGCTACAAACATCCTCTATCTCCGCACTTCATCTCCAGCCCCTAAACCTATACCTTTAGTAACGTCAAACAGATTACAAAGCAAAAAGTACTGAACTTGACATCACTACTTGGCCACTGGAACCCACTCTTTGAAAACCCTTGAAAGTAGAAAACTAACAACCATGAAACTATTTGATCAGAACAAAAACAGGCACACGTGCACACACACACACACACACACACACCAAAATTAAAAAGTAATAATGGTATGTACCTAGGCCTACCTGTTACAAAAATTGAATTGGAAGTATGAAATCAAATTTACAAAAAACAAAAAAAACAGGCATGTTTATGAATCAGTAGAACAAAATAAGAGCAAAACAAAAAACCTGAGGTGATGTATCTCTAGACTCAGCAGAGGTCCACTTTCCTCAACTAAATAGAAAAAGCCTTTGGGTAGCCTGATAAATCTCTTCTTAGTTCTCGTAGTAGTCTTTTTGGATAACTAGACTTCTGTACAGCCAAAATATATTTCATTTTTTTAAGATTTACTTTTTCATTTTTTCTTAAAACTATTTTATGAAAAAAGGAAGAGTTCCAAATTGTTTGCATACATTTTTAGGAGAAAGGAAGAATGTCTTTGCAGTACATGGAGTACATGTGTCACTATTTCTATTTAAATGCCCCTAGAATTGACNGGCTTCCTGATTTGGGGCTTCCTGTGCTGTCATCCACTGGCAGATAGAAAACTGGGGTAATGAAAATGTCTTGAAACAGCACCACATTTTGGAAGCATAAATTCTTTTTTAAATGTATCTATCAGTCATCCTTAATGCTTGCCAAATACGATGTGTAAAATCCAGTTGTGGGTCATCAGACGCCCAAGCTGCAACATTCACCACACAGAAGATGCACCAGGAGGAGCAGTGCCTGAGGTCCACTGGGCAGCTGGTCACGTATGTCCACACTGAAGTTGCCTCACTCGGCACATCCAGGCCCCTCTTCACATAGTCAAAGCATCAGCCAGCCTTCTGAAGCCAAGGATGAACACCTGCAAGGTACGTTTTGAATCTAAGTATTCTGTGTTGGAGTTGGGACTGGGAGGGGGTGGCCAGGGTTTCACACTGTAGCCCAGAATGCAGCAATTCTCCTGACTCAGCTTCTTAAATACTGGAATTATAGACATCTGTGTTCTCAGCTGGTTTTACGTGGTGCTAGGGATTGGATCCAGGGATTTGTGAATAATAAATAAGCACTCTTCNAGCTAAGCTTTGTCACCAGCCTGCAGTGAAGAGTTTCATATTGATGTATTTGATGTGTATACATTAAGTTGTCTTCATTCTATTAAATATGTCACTCACAATTGTTAGTTGAATTCCTTCCATCCCTCTATCCCAATTCTGGCCTAATTAGGTAGGAAAGGATGAATCAGTTTAACCTGTAGTGATAATTTGAAGCTGCCTGTCACAAAGTTCTTATAGAAGTAAATGAGTCATTAGTGATGAAATACCAACAAGATGAAGTGATGTCCCATACTGCCCACAGCCATGTGGGGACACCTCCAAGCTTAGGCCTACTATAGGCCACCTAAATCCCAGCTGTGCAGCAGGGATGGCCAGACTTTCATAGACTCCTTGACCTTTATCTTCCATGACACCCAGAAGCCTATGTTATAGCCCCAACTACCATGCATACTTATCTAAGAGGAACTTAATTCTAAGGCAAAATCCAAGGAAATGCCCAAAGTGGAAGAGGAAACAAGGACTTGAACTGGCCACTCTACCCAGGGACCACTTCTGCACAGGAGTTGGTAAGGAGTCCCAGAGACTCAGGNGGATGTGTGTGGGAATCTGTGGGAGGGCAGCTCTGACCTGCTCCCACTTTTTGCAAGGTTCTTGGGTGGAGGAGGGAGGAACGAGGAAATATTAGGTAGAAAGGTAGACCTAGATGACNAGGAGAAAGACAGAGACACAGGACAGCTTCGGGAGGGCCTGGGTCAATACCCAGTCACCCAGTGCTTTATTCAAAAGGGCTTTTTATAATATGCCAAGAGGAGAGGCAAAAGTCCTTTGTTCCCCTTGCAAGATCAAAGTATACTGTACAGCCAAGTGTAGACCCTTCCAAACACCTGGTAAACACACCTGTGGCCAAATCATCTCCTTATGCAGCCCTGCTGGGTAAAGCAATCTCAGATTCTCTGACCCTGAGTAAGGTCTCACTAGGAAGCCTCTGTGGGCCACCACAGATGTGGCATCCAAGGCCAAAGTAGTTTTTCTTGATGTTGCACAATCTAAATAATGAGGTTGCAAAAACCAAGAAAACAAAATGGTCACTAAGATGTAGAGATAAGAGGTTGTAGAATGCTCAGCACTAAATGAGACATCTGTCTCTTATCCTCTCCTCCCAAGGCTCAGGAATCATTTCAAAAGAGGAATTGGAATGAGTGTAAGAGCCAGAAGCAATGGATTGATGTATTAGGAAATAGTGTCTTTTGGACACAGCAGGCCAGCTGCACAGATGAACTCAGCAATGGTGACAGCATACACAAGCCCCTTACAAGCTCAAGCCAGGCCAAATCACAACATGGAATGGGGGTTTGGNTATGAAGTTCCACTCCTGGCTGAGGAGCTACTGGCAACTGATAGCTGCTGGGAGAGGGAGAGACAGTTTTCTTAACAGTGTGACCCCTGGTAAGTTGACCATGCCCCAGTGGACGGCCCCACATCCAAGAACATAGAGGTAGCACAAGTTGGACTTGATGTGTGCAGCATGGGGGGAGACACAAAGTTAGGTGGGTAAGAAGAAGGCGTAGATCTTGGAGGNGTGGGTAGATATGATCAAAATACATTGTACAAAATTCTAAAATAATAATTAAAAAAGAAATTAGTGATCTCAACAACACAGGACTTGGGAAGAAGCTAAAAGTCTTTCTTTCAAAGCATAAGCTAGAGACTTGATTGCTTCCACTACTGACCGGCAGCTTCTCCCATGCCTGGATCCACCCACATCTTCAATGTCAGCTTGAATGCCATCAGCACAGAGGCCTTCACTGAACCCAGTCCAAGGCAAANCCCAATGTCTCCTATGACNCTGTAGTTTTATTTACTTTCCAATGCATGTCTCAATATTAACGGTTCACTTATTTATTATTTGTCATTCCTGATCCTGAATGTATACTCATCAGGCAGAGGCCCAGTCCATATTGCCTACATCTCTGCCTCCATATGCTAGTGNAAGCCTGGTACACAGCAGCCTTATGATTAATACAGATGGATGTTGTGGCTGGGTAGGTGGATGGACAAATGGATGGATGAGTGAACGGACAGATGGATGGAAGGATGGATGGATGGAGAACAGAAAGTGGAGATAGGGAGAGGGAATGAGAGAGTACAAAGAGGCTAGAAGAGGGGAGTGGGTCAGCCATCACTGTATCACCAAGCCTTATCTATTTAGCTTTAACATCCTGGAGATCACCCCCTCCTCACAAAAAGCCAGTGACCATGCTGAATCTTGTGTATGGCAAAAGAGGAGAAGGGAAGACAACAAAGTATCTGATGGGAATGCCCAGAGTCCCAGGTGCTGTGGGATGTCCTTCGGTATGCTGTGAATGTGTGTTGTTCTCATTGGTTGATAATAAAGCAGTTTTGGCCTATGGCAAGGCAAGAAAGTTTAGACAGTTCAATCAAACTGAGGACTTGGAGGAAGAAGAGTAGAGACAAGGCAGATGCTGCTCACTGCCCAAGAAGCAAGATGCAAAAGGACATGTGGTGTTACAAAGATTAATAGAAATGTGTTAACTTAAATGTAAGAATGAATTAGTAATAAGCCTGAGCCATCNGCCAAGCCTCTGTGTGGTGATTTGGGAAGTGACTGACGGGTATAATCAGGTGAATGGGACAGAAAGCTCTGCCTCCGTTTACACCCAGGCTTGCCCTTTTCCTGCTTCTATGTGCTCCACCCTCCCCAGGGTTTACCAGCAACTCCTTTTTGTAGAAGTCTACAAAGTTGGCTTCTGTTGCCTGCTCCCAAACACAATTGTTCCAAAAGTCTAAATTGTATTTATGGATTGTCGTTGCTTACTGTGGGCCAAACTGTGCCTCATCTCTCTCTTTATCCTCACAAGGATCTGATAGGGACAAACCATTACAATGTAGTATTCTGAAGAGGAAAAACCAGAGCTCTCCAGGCACAGGTCAGGAAACCTTAATAAACCACAGGGCGGAACCTGGGGTTCNGACCCTAGCCTTCCGGCTCCAGTGTCAGCTGTCTGAATTATTTGAAACTTCTCGTCCCTGCTAAGTCCCGACTGGTACAGCTCTATTGCAATACATAAAAATTGAACATAACAGAAGCTCTTTATGAACCTACTTGTAGTGGGATCCACCTGTGTTATCCTTTCACAACTCTGACTGTGCCAGGAATCACTCCCCTCACGATAAAATTTTACAACTTGCTCTAGGGACATTTTATAGACATGCCTTAAACAAAACCACAACTCCAATAATAAAATTCGTTTTGTGAGACCCTCTACACCCAAATGTATAAAGCATATAGAACCTTTTGGGTGGAAATAATTTTTAGACCTAAGTAGCAGTAAACTTGTTGCTTTGATTAGAATCTTATACTTCTCATTGTCTACAGGCACAGGAGATACAGACCACTTGAGGAAATGTGATAAATAAATTGAAAGGTAAAATAAATCTTATAAGCCTATTTCCACAGGCACAAAAATTTAGTAAGTTTTTAAAGGCAAGGAGTGGGGTGTAGAAGTGAGGAGATCAATCCAATTGCCTCTCGTTCTGGGAGTAAGAACCCTTCTTTACAATTCTTCAAATTAATGAAATGAACACAAGACTACTCTGATCNGAAAGTCTGTAATAATAGCAGNCTGGAAGGCATTTGCATTTTCTTTCAGTATGAACAGGCTATTTTGATAGTTAGAAAAACTATGACAAATTGCCTGAGATTCCATCCTTTGTTGCTGTGAAATGGCTCTCTGGCTGTAATATGCGGATCACTGTAAAACATACTTTCCTTCAAATGGACAGGCAGAGCGAAGCTGTTAAAAATGAAATTAGTGACATGTTCTCTCTCTGCAGCAGCTCTAATTGTAACTTAAAAGACTTCGGCTCACTCCAGGCAATGCCTGCATATTCCTATATATAACTTCAATTCTCCTGGGACTAGAATAAATTCCATGTCTGGTCCTAGGCCTCCTTCACCGTCTTAGGTGCTCTCTGCCCCAAGCACANGTCAGGTCTGAACCACTGCATTTGTTTTTCTCTTCTATTTCAGCCTGTTGCTCACCAGGCCTCTCCATCAATGCCTTTTCATTGTCTCAACCTCTTCCTACCCATCATCTCTGAGTAGTCTGCCTAGAGAGGNGCCCTGATGTCCCCTTCTTTGCATCTGTACCATGTTAAATCTTAGGACATATGAGGTGTTTCTGATCTGAACTTCTCCCTCACATTCCCATGTCAGGACACTNGTTCCAGCAAACACCATTGCTGATGGAGGAGTGTGAGAGCTGGTATTCAGAGAGCATCTGTGGTGGGCTGTAAACACCACTGCAATGCACATCTACAGGAGCTAGGGGGAGGCCTGTCTCAGAATCAGCCTCAGTTTACACACTCCTACTTCCTGTTGTCAGCTGTGGCTTCCCCTGACTGCTACAAGGGACCTTTGGCTAATTATGAAAGCCTAGAATTGTCCAGTTCCATTGTGGTCCATTCCTGACTCCTGACTCCCTCCTGAGCATCTGTCTCCAAGGGAAACCTAAGGTTAGTCACTGGTCCTCTACCTTCTCATCACCTTCTCCCAGCACTGTGCCTCAATCATGCCCATTCCCCTTGCCAGAACCCAAGATANCCACCTGAGCCAGCACATTGGACCCAGAGTCAGTGCTTGGGGCTGAGACTGATGATGCTACCTCCAACATCATAGATAGGAGGAGTGGATTGATCCTAGTAGGATAGGACACAACCAAGCCCAGTTAACCTTTAGGCTATGTTTTCCTTTCCATGTAGTGAGTAGCTAGAATCTAATACAGCTCATCTTGACCCAAAATAGTTTGACTTATTTTTTTCATCTTTATGATAGTGTAGAAGCCATATTTGGGGTTATGAATTTTGATCTTTCCTTGGACCAAAGCTAGGTAGTATAATGTTCTCTTAGGATATGGGCAGCAGCAGTGAACCACAGTCCTGGTTAGTCAGCTGCTCACCAGGGGAGACAACTCCAACACTCTCCAGTGCTGTTGAAACCTACAGTGCTCTGGAGGTCAGGGGTAGTAAGCCATTTTCAACTAGTGACATCTTCATATTAGGATGGATCCGTGGGGATGTGACCTCATCCCAAGCGTAACGTGACAAAGGCTGTGCCTGCCCAGGAAGAATCCTTTTTGCTCCTTTCCATTCTGAACTAAGAGTGGACTATGCGGGCATGTGTATCAGCGGTGTGTATCAGTGGTAAAGTGACTTATGAGCATAGTTAGGGCTCCAGTACCACAAAAAAGTGATAATAATGCTTAAGTAAGCGAATAGTAAAACATCCCCTTTGCCCTTTGCAATTGCAAACTGCACTGGCATTTCTGTACATTTTCGTCTTAAGGATGTTTATGTTAGCTCACACATTCACACGAGAAAGCCCAAACCATTTAATGATATCTTACTCTGCATCACATAATATAGTGAGTTTAAAATGATTGTTTTGGAGTCAACAGAAAGCCATTTCCAGAAAGTCTCTTTTACTCAAATTTCATTCTACCAATTGTAGAGGAAAGCCATCATCAGATGTTCTAAGCCTGCCAAGAGCCCGTCTGCACTTAGATGGAAATTCCATAGCAGAAGCCCCCTCCCCCCAGCACCCTCACCCCTCAAGGCATGACCTTGGAGACACCAAAGGAGTCTGGAANATGGGATCAGTATCATGAAGAAGGCATGGCTAGTTTTTA
>LZPO01044831.1:56761-71920 GCA_001675575.1 Neotoma lepida | reverse complement strand
ACTTCACCTTTTAATGGGCTGGTTTTCTTGGCATTCAGTCTTTTTGAGTTTGTTCTATGTTCTACACAATCACGCACTGTCTGATCTAAACTAGTGAAGACTTCTCATTCTTGTGTCCAACTTCTTTGCTCAATTGATGTCTCCTTTCCCCCAAAACTCAGGCAACATCACAGAAGAAGGGATAAAAAGATAATAAGAGCAGAGATTGTGGAGGACTATTACANGACAAGTTCTTATCAGACATGCTCAGCAGTTGTGATTAAACACCCAGACTCACACAAGATCAGGTATGACAAAGTTNTACTATGGATAGGGAAGGAGCCCCTGAATTCTCACTCTTAGATGTGGATGTATTGGCAGTTATAGCTGTTCTGGGGGTTGTTAACTAGGCCTGTGCTCCAGAAGATGGCTATACACTCATGCATTTTCTGAGAGCACAAAATGGACTCAATGAATCTAAAACAAAACAATCAATTAAACACACAAAACTGAACACATAAATTAGGACAGAAAATGAGTGGAGTGAGAATGGGGGGAATTGGACATGGGAGAATGGGGGGCTAAATTTAATTAAAACACATTATTTAATTATTGACATGTGTGGAATTCTCACATAAGTGCTTAAAGTTAACAACTTAAACAACAAAAGTAACTGCAAAATCCCTACCATGTGATAGTAGTAGTAACAATAAAGTAATAATATAAATATACATCAGACTCAAAAAAAACATAAGATAGCATGTTGGCAAGTCTAATAGTAAGTCCAAGCATTTAAAACAGATGGTAGAACAACAAACACTGGAACTGATAAGTGTACCAACCATGAATGCAGAGGTAATGGTTTTTTTAAATGAATATTATTGTGAGAAAATCAGAAGTTGAATAATCTTACATATATTATATAGCAGACAATGAAGTTTTGAGAAAAACTGTTTAAAAAAAATAAAATGTAGAGTAAGAGACACCCTAGCATCCAAAGCTTAGAAAAATCACACACAAAAAGAAAAATAGAAAGGGTGTATAACAAGTTAACCACCAGAGAAAATGCAAATAGAAAAGAACTCAATTAAAAAGTGTGAATTTCGTAGACAAATTATTTTAATTGTAACACATTCCCCTGTGTAGGTTAGTAGTTAGAACTGTCAATGATCATAACTTGCTGAAGATGTCTAAATTAAACTCTAAATAGACTTAAAGAAAGAGGTCAGCTTACGGATATTACTTGGATTTCTATCTGAGTTCTATAGCTGGCTTTGCATTATACTGGGTATAGTGGCACATGTCTGTGATCTCAGCACTATGGAGTTNGAGTACTGATGATTAAACTTTCAAGGTCTTCCTGANCTTCATACCAAGTTCAAGCCCAGCCTGAGATATCCAGGACCCTGTCTCAAAACAAAAACAAAAGAAAAAGAGAACTCTTTTGTTGCTGTTGTTGTTAAAGAAACTGCATAGAGACTCACACTACAATTGATTGCATGCTTTCTTCATTTTGCAGCTGAGAAAGTATTTATAGAATCCCACCAAGCAGTACAATACACATTGAACCATAGGCACTTTCTGTTGTTGTGCAAGGCATTGTCAATTTTAAGAAAAAGAAACAAAAGTTAAAAACAAAAGAAGTTTTTATTTCTCCAACTCTACAGAAAGAGCCTGATGCTTTTAAAATTTGTATAGAAGCAATAAAATATATCCAGCTCTTCATTAACACTCTCTGTTATTAAACATTTTTGTTACGTTTTGCTGACTTTAAACCCCGTGCTTTGGCACATTTTAGCACNATTTTCAGTTTAATGATATTTACCTACATTTCCATTCAGCATCCTACCTCCTTCAAGATTTTTTTGATTCCANAGTCAAGATAGAATATACAGTCTTGACATTTCAATCAGAATTTTCCCCGTTATAATACTGATGCTCAAATTTAAATCAAATGGTGTTTATATTCACTAGATTGATAACTGTACATATAGGTAAACCATTCAGTTCTGGTCTAGCCAGAAACCTGATTTTTTAGCTATCAGCTAAAAATATTTTGTACATGAATAAAACATTTAAAAATTAAAAATACAATTCCATTTNCTTTTATGAAAATAGATTTTTATCTTATATGATATATCCTGATTAAAGTTTCCTCATCCTCTACCACCACTAGTTCCTTCCCACTTCCCATCCAGTGTGGATACACCCTGTTTCTGTCTCTCAACACACAACAAACTGGCTTCTAAGGGATAGTAATAAAATATAAGATAAACAACAAAAATTAAGCATTGACAGGGTACTCTGAGACAAGGAACCTTCAAAGATTCCCTTCAGAACATTTTCTGTTGGCCATCTACTACTGGGTCTGTGGCCTAACCTTAAGAGTCATTTGTTTCCCCAAGGACACTCCCTTGGAGAAAACTAAATTATTCATTTGTAAGTGGTAGTGACTTGNAAATAGCTTCTGGANTATTTNTGGGGAAATGAACCCACTTTTTCCTTCAACTATTGGACCCATCTNGTGTAGACCAGTGCAGGCCCTCTTCATGCTACCTCTGTCTCTCTGAGTTCACATGTGCATCGATCATGTTGGTTTAGAAGGCCTTCTTTCCTTGGTGTCCTCCATCCTCTCTGGCTATTATACTTTTTCCATTTCCTCTTCCACAGTGATCCCTGACCCCAGAGGGAAGCAATTTAATGGAGCCATCCCTTTTAGAACTGAGTGTCTCTCTGTCTGGATGTATGTTTTTGTATTTGTTCCCATCTGCTGCAGAAGGAAGCTTCTCAAATATAAGTACTGATTTATGAGTNTAGCAGAATGTCTTTAGGAGTCATTTTATTGGCATGTTCTTTCAGTAGAAGTAGTTAATGCTTAGTTTTACCCTGAGTCCCTAGACTATCTAATCTCAGATGTTTGGTCACCCAAGCAGTATTCCATGTCCTGGAGTGGGTCTTAAATAAATCAAATCAGATATTGGTTGGTTACTCCCACGAATTTTGTGTCACCCCTCTGCTAGTATATCTTGCAGGCAGGATAACATTGTAGATTGAGTTAGGAAGCTGAGTTTGTGTTTGTCTTTGCCTTTTGGAAGTATTGAGAGTACCTTCCCTTACCAGAGACACTAGCCCTTAGGATTAAAGGATCTATGTAGGCAGCAACTCATTATCTCTATCTTCAATAAGTTGTATAAGTGTCGTCTTTATAAATGGGACCTGGCTGTCAATTTGTGGCAACAGCAAGGGTTGTCTAGGGGTTTGGTTTCCAAGCCCTTTGGCAAACAACTCAATTAGATGTAGCCCATTACTGGTACTGGATATTCTGCTATACAATATTATCTTAAGGTGTGTTACATTTGTTTATGTTGTGGAACATTTGTTTAATGACGCAAAATGTGCTACATTCTTTTACAATGCAATTGTTTAACTCTGTGAAGCTGTGTTACTTTGCCTGTTTAAAACACCTGATANTCTAATAAAGAGCTGAATGGCAAAGAACTAGGCAAGAGAAAGGATAGGTGGGGCTGGCAGGCAGAGAGAATCAATAGAAGAAATCTGCAAAGAGAAGATCGAGGAGCAAGAAAAGGAGGAAGACATCAGAGGCCAGCTATCCAGCTACACAGCAATCCATGGAATAAGAAGTAAAGAAAGGTATATAGAAATAGAGATATATAAAAGACCAGAGGCAAAAAGTAGATGGGATAATTTAAAGTTAAGAAAAGCTGTCAAGAAACAAGCTAAGGCTGGGCATTTATAATTAAGAATAAGCCTCCGTGTGTGATTGATGTGGAAGGTGGGCAGTAGGACCCCTAAAAGAGCAAAAACAGCAAACTACATTTTGGTATACCAACATGAGGCTCAAATTTCCATAGGGCCAAAGAAAACTTTGAAAAAAAAAGAGGATACAGCTTCTTTAAGAGTTTCTGCAGGACAGTGAGCTCTTGAGCAATTAGTATGTTGAGTAGGAACAAAAAACTAAGTAAAAATGCCTGCCACAGTACAAGCATCAACATTCTAGAGCTCTAGGAAGGTTTAATGCAGTTCCCATTCAAGAACTTCCAATAGGGCCGAGATTTAGGCTTAGCTCTCACGAACCTAGAAGTGAGCAGAGTAAGCCAAGAGAGCTATGGAGAATCCAGGTTTAGATTAGAAGTCTAAAGTTTGCTCATATAGTCAAAAAAGGCTAAAAAAATATGCAGTAAAAGATGTCCAGATGGAAAAAAACTGGTAACAGATTCCAGTGTGTTTTACAATGTGCATAGGCTAAAGAAAGAAAGAAAAAGGGTATGGATAGTCATAGAAAGAAATAGTTTAACAATAATACAGTCTTTAAAGAGAGAAGTAAAATAATAAAATTAGAATAAGCCACGTAGTGATGGGATATACACAGGGAGTCTGAATCCTGTATGTTATTTTGTTGATTTTGATTTTTTTTTGATTGTTGATAAACAAATGGCAGCTGGTAAGAGACTTGAGATTGAAAGGACTGATGAAATTAATCAGCCTAGATATTTTAAGAATGCCTTAACTTTAAAATAGTCAAAAATATATTTGTCAAATGGAAGTATAAAAATGCTTTAGAGAAGAGTTTTTCCTTTTGTTTCCACAGGAGATGAGAGGCTATCAGTTCCTTCAGGAATAATAAGGAACAGGTTTGATGAAGGGAAACCTCCTGAAACTTGACAGGTGATATCTATCAGCAAAGGTTACTGCTGATCTTCCCAGGACTTGGTCATTATNTCAAAATTTTCTCAGGGCCCCTAAAGATGCCTTCATCCAGAGACAGCANGAAGCAGTTTGGAGAACACAATGCCCACATTCCCAAGAGGGGTGTGGGAGGCTTTTGGTTATTTGGTGGGTTATGGATGTTTGTTATCATTTAGAGGAATATAGGAAGGATAAGATAAAAAGGTAGATTATTGAATCTACATTAAATTAAAAAACAACTATTAATCTCAAATATTTGCATTNGCATGGATTTTGGTATATTCATACAAATTTAAAGTTAATTTTGTTACACTGTATATATATTTCTACTCTTGTACTTAATGTAGTTCATTTAAAAATGAATGTAAAAATAAGAAATGTAGTTAGTAGTTAATGTATAATAATTAAACTTGTACTCACATTAGGTATTTTTCAATGTTAAATTGGTATATTTTACATAGATAAATGGTCTTTACACACTTCAAAGACCTATAGAGTATGGTCTTCTATATAAATATAGACTCTATATAGAAAATATAAAATATTTTGTCAACCTAAGGTTTTTCATGACAATGAGACACATTTGCTCCTGGTAGCACCAATTTACTTCAGAGATGATGGACACTGAAGAAATTTCTTATGTAGTTTGCTTTCATTGTGGAAAGGNTAGCCATTGGGTAAAGAAACTGCTCTTGCCTTTGACTACTGACAATGTGCTGTGCAGACTGGAGATGCAGGACACACAGAAAAAAGAATGTTGAACTTTGCCAAAACATGGCAGGACAGTNCTTTAAAATTGCTGCTCTATAGAAGAGTCTCCCAGATATTCTGCAGGACACAGAGGAAAGCAACTGATGAACTTTGCCAATACAAAGCAGGACAGTCCTCAACTTTCCTGCTTCTCTGTAAAGTTTTCNAGATATCCTGGACCTGTAGGCTGAAGATGGATGCCCCAACATTGCAGAGGAACTTTGTGTGACTGTCCAGGCAGCCAAATGTCTCTGTTGTTGGAAAATATTATATCTTTTTGGGTCTTTAATAGAATTGAAGACTAGATAGTTATAATTGCAGTTTTCATTAGTTAAGATAGAAAGTAAATTAGGTGTAGAGCTTTGGATTCACTAAGATAGGATAGATAATGCATTATTTTTGCTGAAGTCTCTGAAATGCTAACTAAAAATGGAAAGAATATTGTAAATGTAATTCTTACTTGGTAACTGTTTTGGTTGTGTATAGTTTTACTATATTAAAGTTAAAACTTTTCTTTTTGTTTAGAAAAATGTTGTAGAATATTATTTTAAGATGTGTTACATTTGTTTATGCTATGGAATATTTGTTTAATGATGCAAAGATGTGTTGCATTCTTTTATGCTGCATTGGTTTAACTCTGTCAAGCTGTGTTACTGTGCCTGTCTACAACACCTGCTTGGTCTAATAAAGAACTCAATGGCCATTAGCAAGGCAGTAGAAAGGATAGGCAGGGCTGGCAGACAGAGAGAATAAGTAGATGGAGAAATNTGGGAGGAAAAGAAGAAATAGCAGGAGAACAAGGAGAGGAGGATGCTATGGGCCAGCTACCCAAGAGCACAGCCAGTCACGGAGTAAGAGTGAAAGTAAGATTTACAGAAGTAAGAAAAGGAAAAAGCCCAGAGACAAAAGGTAGTTGGGATAATTTAAAGTTAAGAAAAGCTGGCAAGAAAAAAACCAAGCTAAGACTGGGCATTTATAATTAAGAATAAACCTCCATATGTGATTTATTTAGGAGCTAGATGGCAGGCCTCCCAAAAGAGCAAAAACAACCAACAACAATGTTTCATTTGCTTACAAGAAATTTCCAGTTACGGCCCTGTCTCTCCCATTATTTGGTAATTTCATTTAGGTCTCCTTCATATGTGTATATATTTTAGAAAGCTTCTATTGTATTAGATTTCCATACTACCCCTCAAATGTCCCTTGATTTTAGCTTTTTAGCTTTCTTTCCCTTTGTTCTCCTACAACTTCCTCTTGATCTTCCCATTCTTGTCTGTCCCCATAATTATCTACTCTAATTTCCCTTTTCTAGGTAGTTATATGCATTCCACTAACCCCCTATTCTATATAACTAACCTATATGATTCTACAGATTGTAGCATTGTTATTGACTTAACTCTTAATATCCACATTTAAGCAAATACAAACTAATCTTTTCTTTCTAATTCTGGGTTAGCTCACTGAGGATTTTTTTGTTTTTGTTTTTGTTTTGTTTTGTTTTAGTTTCAACCATTTACTTGAGAATTTCATTATTCCCTTCTTTCTTTCCCTTTCTTTTTTCAAATAGATGGGTAATATTCCATTGTACAATTGTACCACATTTTCTTTATTAATTCATCTGTTGATGGACATCTAGGTTGTTTAACATTTCTGGCTATTATTAATAGGACAATAATGAACATGATTAGCAATGCCACTGTGTTAGTATCAAATATCCTTTCTGTATATGCCATTGACTAATATAGTTGGGTATTGAAGTAGATTGATTCCCACCTTCCAGAGGATCCTCCACACTGGTTTTCATAGTGACTGTATAAGTCTGCAGTCTCCCCAGGGATGGATGAATATTCCTTTTAATTTACAACCTCACCAGCATGAGCTATCATTTCTTTTATTAATTTTAGCTATTCTGATGGATGTAAAATAAAATCTCAAAGTAGTTTTGGTTTGATTTTCCCTAATGGCTAAGGATGTTGACATTTCTTTAAGTGATTCTCCACCATTTGAGGTTCCTCTGTTGAAAATTCTCTGTTTAGATCAGTTCCAATCCCATTTGATTATTTGGTTTATTGCAGTCTAGTTTCTTGAGTTCTTTACATATTTTAGATAATATCCCTCTGTCAGATGTAAAGTTGGTGAAAATCTTTTCCCATTATATAGGCTGTTGTTTTATCCTCTTGACAGTGTACTTTGCCTTATAGAAGCTTTTCAGTTTCATGAGGTTCCATAAATTAATTGTTGATCATAGAGCCTGTGGTATCAGTGTTTTGTNCTGGAAGGTGTCTCCCAATACAGTTTGCTTTATAAATTAATGTTGCCATAATATTTTTCATGGAGAAATCATGATAAGTCCTCTGGCTTTCATGGTATTGTAGTGCCTCTCCTATTGCCAAAGGTGGAGATATTTTGTTGCATCTTTCTAAATGTTTGTCTGCTTCTACAATTATCATAACAAGTCATATAGCTTGCTCCTGGTATCACTACTGCTACTCAATAATTTTTCTCTGTTATGATATTTCTTCACTGTNGTATAGATAAGTGAAAAGACATATCACCATTTTTAGTTCCAATACTATAGGTTTGATCCAATGTTAGGCATGCTAACCAAGTACATGATTCACAGCAAAAACAGAAACAAAAAAGCAAGCAAGCAAAAAACAGTTTTCTCTTGGGATATCTCACTGCAAGGGTTATAATTACTCAACTATTAGCAATTCATAGTGATTTAATATTTAAAATATATTTTCCTCAAGGTATCACAGGAAAGTAACATACCTGAGTTTAAGAAAAGAGAGAGTAAAAATATCTATAACCTGTACATAGGACTTCTAGTCATTATGAGAAACCTCTATCAGTGGTTTTCTTCACTGAGAGTGAGTTCACCTTTTTCAAAGTGGGATTTCATCTAGAAGGCACAATAACAATTTCTTTTANGATTATTGTGCTAAAACAGCTAGACTATCCTTTCAAAGGCAAGTTAAGTGAGAATGATCATATTCTGGCAAGAGTCATACTCTATTATGGTGAGAAAAACCAAGGGGCAGGAGCTTGACAAAGCTGGAAACAGCCAATACAACAACCAGAAAACAGCAACAAATGCCTGGATTCTAGTCCTCAACTGTCTCTCCTTGCCATGGAATGGATTCATTCATTCACAATAAAGATGAGTCTTCCCACATCAAATAATTAACCAATATCAGCATCCACAAATATTTCAAAGCCCTATATTTCAGGTGACTCCCATTTCTTTTTTTCAATTTGCCAAATAATACTAGCCATTGTTATTCTTTGACAACTTGTTATTCAATCACATAATTTATTTGCCATAATTTATTTACCATAATCTTTCACCTCTTGTTCCTGTAGGCTTATAATTAAATAACCATGTTATAACAGAATACACACAGTGTTTAAATTTTTAACACTTTAAAAGTCCAAAGTCTCTGAACTGTGTGCTCCAATTAAAGAAAAAAAAATAACAAAAAGAAAAACACCAACAACAAAACTAAAAACAAAAACCTAAAGTTACATATTTTCAAAACAGAAAAACATGGAGTAAATATTATCATTCTAAAATGAAGTAATTGGAGGTGCAATAACATCAAAACTGAACCAAACTTCAGCAGAACAAGAGCAAATTCTTGTAGTTCCCTGTTCAATATCTATGACCTATAATGTAACCAACNGGACTATTAAATGCTATTTTTTAAATAGTCTTATATCTCCTGCCTGGTTTCCTGTAGCACACATAATTTCTATTCTGTTACAGCTCAGTTCCAATGCTAGTAACATGGCTAAAAGCCATGTCACATGATCCTGACATCTCCAATATCCTGTGCTCTCTACTCTAGCTGAGAGCTCTTCTTCACAGCTTCATGCAAAGGCCTCTCTAAGCTTCTCTGAAGGTACAATGACATTTATATACATAACATGGCTGTAGNTTTTCCTACAATTATGGGGTAATGGGATCCTAAAATCTGGGCAACTCTTAGGTGTATAAAATCAGTGCTACATGGACAACATTGACTAGTTAAACATAGTTTAAGATGTAGTCTGGTCTCTTTGGACCATAGTTGATTCAGCTTCTGTGTGCTGACCCAAGAGAAACAGTTTTCTAGGTATATGCTTTCACAGATCAGGGAACTGCATCACATCCTATTTTCGGCCTTTAATGAACCAGAATCTTCATATGATAGAGCTTCTAAGTGGTGGAATTCTTTTCTAAAGACAGCATCCCTGTTGACCTGATGCAGAGCAAGAAGTTTCTTTTGAGAGGTGCTTAGCTATTTAGTGCCAGCCCAAGAGCTCTGCTGTTTTAAAATGGTCTTCTCTGAGCAAGCTAGTTCTCCATCTTTTACTTCAGATATCTCCAGATTTGGGCGGGGGCATGGACTGAACGAAGCCAGACTGTTGTCAAAAATATCACATGAATGTTATCTAGCCTAGTTTCTGGTAGAGTACTGGTTCNTCTCTAAAATGTCACCAGCTAAGGCTTTTGCTGTACTCATTTTCTTCATCATTCTTGTCTTTTAAGCACTACCAGAATGTTCTATAAAGCTCTATTTATGGTGTCCAACCATTATCTAGAACACAATTCTGAACTCTCCCACATAATATTCCCAATAGATTAAGTGTTGTATGGGTTATCATAGCCATGGACCAACTTCTTAATANCAATTTATATTTAAGTTTCTTTTCCCATTGGTACAATAAAATACCCCAACAGAAACAACTCAGTGGAGGAAGTGTTTATTTTGATTCACCATTCACAGTTCAGTATAGTATGACAGGGAAGTCAAGGAGCTTGAGGCAGATNGACACAGCACATCCACAAGGAGAAAGCACGGAACAATGAATGAAAAGCGGCCAGTGCCCAACCTGTTTCCCCCACTTTATGCAGTCTAGGATCTCCTGCTGGAGAATGGTACTGCACACAATGAAGGTGAGTCTTTTCAAATGGGCTATCAAGGTAATCCCTCAAAGGCATTCTCAGAAGCACCCCTCAGAGGCGATTATAAAATTTTATCAAGTTGACAATGAAATCTAAGAACCATAGGCATCATTACTAGTTTCTTTTGAACGATATTGTTCTATCAGAAAATGTGAACCTATAAAATACCCTCAAAGTCTCATCTCCCACTTGATGGCCTCATTATTGCAGTTTTTTGTATGTACTATGGGATATGAGAGTTGTGGCCATTGTACCCATAATTCAGCATCACCTGACACTCAATATGAGTTGTGTTAGATGCCTATCATGAATTTTCTACTATCAACACCATTTGTGTTCCACATTCTGGCAAAATGTAAAAATTTTCTAAGTTTGTTTATTGAGGTTNATAAAGCAAAAAGGAAAGAAAAAAACAATAAACTATTAAGTATGATCATGAGCAGTTTTGCTTGTGCATAAATTTTATTTAACATAGGGCAAAAACTGCTTTTGTTTCACAATTTCAATTCTGCTTTCTGTTAGATAAAAGGCAGCGTGGGTTACAAAGAAGATTTTCTTCTATCAGAGTTAATGAATGTACTAAGTATATAATCATTTTCCTTGATACTATATGCATTAGGAATTTAGAGTATACTTATAGCTATATTTTATCAAGATAGATAATGGAAATTTCATATTTACTAAACCCTTAACATGGTAACTCATAGGTTCCATAGAAAGTGTGAGAGGAGCAGGAATAAGAATGACAATATTCTCTTGAAATTTAAGATCTATCTGAAAACAAATGTAATTAATGCTGTTGCTTGTTTTGGATGGGATCAGTCTCAGTCTATTTTAAACAGAATGCCATGTAAACTCAAGTGGACAGTGTTAGTTTAGAAATAGAAATTCAGAACCAGCTATATGCCTTTATCCTCTTCCATGCTGGTACACTGTTGTACCTTAATAACAGATTTGTTGAAGAGGGGGAAAACTTGAATTTACAGCATACTAGAGTAAATATCTGAAACTTGCCAGGGTATCTGATAGACTGAGAGGTGATTGAAGCTTTNGAGAAGAATTGGCATGCATATGTTCAGACTCCAGCAATCCAGCCAGCCATATNTCCTTTGATATTACATAAGTAAGAGACATTCATTAATAAAAAAAATAGATAATAAATATGTATTATAAGTAATTGAGGCATGCTCACCCAATATGCACAAACCACTGTATTTAATCCTTAGCAAAATCAAAGTAAAAAAAAATTAAATTAAATAAAACTGACTGTTGTATTCAATCTTTGCTCTAGCATACAGGTCATCCGAGACTGGACAAGTCCTCTGGTTTCTAATTCACATTCCTGCATCTATAGAAAGGAGTTACCTATATATATTGCATATTATTGATATAAAATATGACTGCTTATCATTAAAATTGCCCTAAGCACATCTCCTATCATAATCTCTTTCCTTCTAGGTTATTTTAGTCAGATTTATAGAAGTGAAGAATGATAAGGGAAAAAAGTCATAGAGAGTTTGACTTTTGATCATAAAGGGTGATCCAACAGCCTGTGCTCTATGTGTTTAAGTAGCTACAGCAAATTGTTTTTTTGCCAACTCCAAATCACTTTACAGAGAATGCTGTGTTCCTGAACTCTTACCAGCAAAGGGCTTATATTATGGTTCCATACTCATTTAAATATGACCTCATCAATTGATCATGGNGATACCCTGAACTCTTAATAAAACTTTCTAGTACAACCAGAGACAAATCATAGGAGTTTACATAGATGACCCTATGAAAATAATTTCTAACCAACAATTTTGCACAAAGGCTAGGGATGTAATTATCCTTTCTAGGGGATCATATCTTACCACCAGGCTTTAATCCAACCTTTCTAATAAGGTTATTAGTGAGAATTCAAATTCTCTAACTTTCTTGTTTCACATTTCTCTCTAGTAAAATATCAGGGAAGATATTCAAATTCTTCTTCATAATTATTTTTTTACTCTCCAAAATGTATAAAATTTCTGAAATTCTTCTAAGAATTTAATTTTGTTGATTATCCACCAAAGAAGATTACTCAGACATGCGTTCAGACCAATAGAAAGTATTAGCTCGCCGGTGACTCCACTGGGTTTTTGGGACTGAGTATAGTCCCTAGCCTTTCTCGGAGTGAAATTTTAAGAACAAAAACCTCATCCTAAGTTGACACATCTCAGTTAACTAGAACAGTTCGACAAAGGTGGAACTATAGAAACCAAAAAGAAAAATTAGTGCATTTAGGACTATAGACTTCAATGGATTATGACTTTGTTCTCTTTTTAGCAGGTATTGCTACCTACCTACATCCTGGATTCTGAGGCTTGAATGGTACTTACATCTTGGCATCACTTGTGCTAAGGCCTTGGGGCTTACTAAAGTCTGGGGTCCTGTTTCAATATTAACAAACACTTTGCAGAATCTTAGTGTCAAAATCGATAGCAAAATATTTTTCAATAATATTCTTGATATTCATATTAAAATTATTTGAAAAAATATATTTGGTTACATTGTTATTCTGATATTTTTCATTTACAGTTGCCAATTTAAGCTTCATGGTAGCATTTGAACTATTAGATTGCAGTAACTGTACCTTACAAGTAAGAGGACATTGTTTTAACATTATTTGGATTTGGAGAAACAATATTTTCAACACATATGATCACGAAGTATCTTTGTATCTCTCTGAATTATTCAAAGACATTGTCACCTACATAATTTTAAACTCTATGGTTTCATGCATACTCAGACCTTTGATTTATCTGTAAACTTAAAATGTTTTGACTTCTTTTTAGTTTTCTTCATATAGTTAAAAATTTACTTTTCTTTATGAAGTTTTCCTTTGCGTTGCTTTTTTTTTAAATAGGTTCTTTTCTCATACCATATGTCCTGATTATAGTTTCCATTCCCACTACTTCTCCTAGTTTCTTGCTATTCCCCCTCCTCTCTGGATCCAATTTATTACTGTCTCTCACAAGAAAATAACAGGCTTCTAAGAGATAACAACCAACATGACAAAAGAAAATACAATAAGATGAAGCAAAAAACTATCATGTCAAAGTTGCACACAGCAACCCACAGGAGGAAAAAAGTCTTAAGAGCAGGCACAAGAGTCTGAAACCAGCATCTTCTCACAGTCAGTAGTCCCATGAAAATAGTATGCTAATAGCTAAAGTATATGCACAGAGGACCTGGTGTGAACCCATGTAGGCCCCTGCATGTTGCTTCAATATCTATGAGCTTATATGCTCTTTGCTTAGTTGATTCAGAGGGTCTTGGACTCCTGGCATTCTTTATCCCCCTCTGACTCTATACTCACTCTTCGTCCTCTTCCATGGGATTCCCTGAGCATTGAGGGGAGGAATTTGATGGAAACCTCCAATTTAGACTCTCTCTCCACATAATATTGGGCTGTGGGTCTCTGGATCTCTTCTGATCTACTTCCAGGGGAAGCCACTCTGATAGTGACTGAATAAGGCACTCATTTATGAATACAGCAGATTATCATTAAGACTGTTTTTATTGATTTATTCAATCATTCATTTAGAACAGTAGGGTTTGGTTTTACTATAGGGCTGTGAGCTGTCCTATCTCTGGTTTTTGGTTACCCAAGTAGTATCAGTATGGGTTCCTTCTTGTGGAGTGGGCCTTAAGGTATTTCATGATAAAGTCAAATTTAAGCAATATCTACCTACAAATCCAGCCATACGGAAAGTGCTTGAAGGAAAACTTGAAGCTAAGTAGTCTAACTATACCCATGAAAACAAAGGGAATAAATAATCTCACATGAACAAAATCAAAACAAGGGAAACATATACATGCACACACACACACACACACACACACACACACACACACACACACACAGAGAGAGAGAGAGAGAGAGAGAGAGAGACAGGCAGAGACAGAGAGACAGAGACAGAAAGACAGCCACACTCACACACACCCAACCATAACCACCACCACCAGCAAAAATAACATGAATCAACATTCATTGGTCATTGATACATCTCAATATCTATGGTCTCAGTTCCATAACAAACCAACACAGACTAACAGAATGATGTGAAAACAGGAACCATCCTTCTGCTGTATCCAAGAAATACACACAATTAAGGATAGATATTACTTCACAGTAAAGGTTTGGGAAAAAATATTCCAAGCAAATAGACCTAATAGGCAAGCTAATGTAGCCATTTTATTATCTTACAACATAGACTTCAAATGAAAACTATCAAAAGAAATAGAGGAAGATACTATACTCATAAACATAAAACTCCACCAAGATGATATTTCAATTCTTAACATCAATGCTCCCCTCCAAAAAAGCATCCAAGTTAAAAAAAAAACAAAACAAAAAAAACCTACTATACTACTAAAGCTTACATCACATATTTCCCCCATACACTGATAATGGGAGACTTTAATATCCCTTTCTCAGCAATACGCAGGTTATCCAAATATAAACTAAAAAGAGGAAATACTGGAGCTAACTGAAGTTATAGGCCAAAAGTACCTAAAAGATATTTACAGAGCATTTCACAAAAACACAAAAGAATAAATGTTCTTTACAGCACTTAATTGAACTTTCTCCAAAATTGACCACATACTTAGACACAAAACAAGTCTCAACAGACAAAGGAACATTTAAATAACTCCATACATTCTATCAGACCACCACAGATTAGAGCTAGATATCAACAACAATAGAAAAACCAACAAGATAGACAAACCCCTATCCAAATTAA
>LZPO01044831.1:29307-53812 GCA_001675575.1 Neotoma lepida | reverse complement strand
CTGCCACCATGGAGCCCTCATCCAGTGACTGATGGAGACAGATGTGGGCACCGGAGCCCAATTGATAAGAGACAGGGGGCCCTCTATGAGCAAGGGACTAAGAGATCATGATGGGAGGGTGTGCAGAGATGGCCAACCAAGAGGAGTAGATACCAAGAAATAATGAAAATGAGGGCTGAAATCAATAAAATGGAAACAAAGAAAACAATACAAGAATCAATGAAACAAAGAGTTAGTTCTTTGAGAAAATCCACAAGATAGACAAACCCTTTTCCACACAAACTAAAAGACACAGAGAGAAAATGGGAATTAACAAAATCAGAAATAAAAATTGGGACATATTAACAGAAACTGAGGAAATCCATAGAATCATAAGAACATACTTTTAAAACCTATATTCCACCAAATTGGAAAATGTAATGGAAAACATATATATATATGTATATATGTATATGTATGTATATATATATATATGTATACATATATATATAATTTTCTTGATAGATACCATTTACCAAAATTAAATCAAGATCAAATAAGCAATCTATAACCCCCAGTGAAATAGAAACAGTCATTAAATTTCTCCTAACAAAAATAACGCCAAGGTACAGATGGTTTGAGCACAGAATTCTACCAAAGTTTCAAAGAAGAGTCAACACCAATACTCCTCAAAGTTTTCCACAAAATAGAAACAGAAAGAACACTGCATAATTCATCTTATGGGGTCACAGTTACCTTGATACCCAATCTACATAAACACTCAAAAAAGAAAGAGAATTACAGACCAATTTCCCTTATAAACATAAATGCAAAAATAATAAAATGTTTGCAAATGGAATCCAAGAACACATCAAAATGTCACCCCCAGTGATCAAGTATGATTCATCCCAGACATGCAGGGATGGTTCAATATATGAAAATCAACCATGTAAACAACCATATAAACAAACTGAAAGGAAAAAATACCCATGATCATCTCATTAGATGCAGAACAGCCTTTGACAAAATCCAACACTTTTCCATAATAACAGCCCTGGAGGGTTTAGGGATACAAGGGACATACTTAAACATAATAGAGAAAATTTACAGCAAGCCTAGAGCAAACATCAAGTTAAATGGAGAGAAATTCAAAGCAATTCTACTAAATCAGGAGCAAGACAAGGTTGTCCACTTTCTTCCCATCTATTCAATCCTGTACTTGGAATTTTAGCTAGAACAATAAGGGAATTGAAAGAGACTAAGGGGATCCAAATTGGAAAGGAAAAAGCAAAGGAATTGTTCTTTGAAAATACGGTAGAGCCGGGTGGTGGTGACGCACACCTTTAATTCCAGCCCTCGGGAGGCAGAGGCAGGCAGATCTCTGTGAGTTCAAGGCCAGCCTGGGCTACCGAGTGAGTTCCAGGAAAGGCGCAAAAAGCTATACAGAGAAGCCCTGTCTCGAAACACACACGCAAATAAAGAAAGAAAATACGGTAGATACATAAATGACCATAAAAAATTCACCAGGGAACTCCCACAGATGATAAACACTTTCAGAAGACTGGCTGGATTCATAACTAACTGAAAAAAATCAGTAGTCTTCCTATATAGAAATGACAAACAGTTCAAGGTTTTGTAGAAAAAAATTGAATCAGTAGGATTCAAAAGGATCAGTAGGATTAACATAGTAAAAATGGACATCCTAGAAAAGCAATATGTAGATTCAATGCACTCCTCATTAATATCTCAGTGCAATTCTTTACACACCTTGAAAGTATAATTCTCAAATCATACATAAAAACAAATAAAAATAGGCTATCTACAATAATACTAAACAATAAAAGAACTGTTAAATGTATCACTATCCCTGAATTCAAGTTGTACTACATAGCAATAGCAATAAAAATCACATATTGGTATAAAATGGCAGGTTAATCAATGGAATCAAAATGAATATCTAAACACAAATCTACACACTTATGGAGACATGATTTTTGATAAAGAATCCAGAAAAATACACTGAAAAACAGACAGCATCTTCAACAAATAGTGCTGGTCAAACCACATGTCTGCATGTAGAAGAGTACAAATAGACCCATATTTATCACCCTGCACAGAGCTCAAGTCCAAGTAGATCAAAGACCTCAACATAAAATGAGATACACTGAACCTTGTGGAAGAGAGAGTGGAGAATAGCCTTGAATGCACTGGCACAGGAGATGACTTTCTGAACAGAACATTGATATTGCAGGAACTAAGATCAACAATTAATAAATGAGACCTCATGAAACTGAAAAGGTTCTGTAATCATTACTTTCAATCAGACAAAGGCAGCCCACAGAACATGAAAATACTTTTAACAACTCCAGATTTGATAGAGGACTAATATCTAAAATATATAAAGAACTCAAGAAACTAGATATCAAAAAACTAAATAGTTCAATTAAGAGATAGGGTACAAATCTAAACAGTGAATTTTCAATAGAGGAATCTCAAATGGCTGAGAAACACTAAAAAAAATGTTCAGCATCCTTAGCCATCAGTAAAATCCAAATCAAAACTACTTTGATATTCCATCTTACACTTCTCAGAATGGCTAACGTCTGACAATAACAATAACACAATGACAGCTCATGGAAGAGAGAATGTGGAGCAATGGGAACTCCTCCATTGCTGTTGGGAGTTGAAACTTGTACAGCCACTTTATAAGTCAATATGGCAGTTCCTTAGAATGTTGAGAATCGATCTACCTTAATATCCACCTATACTACTCTTGGCATATACCCAAAAGAGGCTCCATCCGACTGAAGGGCATACATTCAACCATGATCATTTTGACTTTATCCATAATAGCCATAAACTTTAAACAATCTAGATGTCCCTCAACAGAATAATGCATAAAGAAAATGTGGTACATTTAGACAATGAACCATCATTTGCTGTTTAAAATAAATGACATGATGAAATTTGCAAGCAAATGGATGGAACTAGAAAAAAAATCATCCTGAGCAAGTTATCATCCAAAACTCAGAAAATAAATGGTACATACACTCATAAGAGCATATTAGCCCTTAAGTAAATAATAACCAATCTACAATCTGTATTCCCAGAGAGCTTAGGTAAAGAGGAGTCTAGGGTTATGCATAGATCTCCCTGGAAGGGGGAGATGAGGTAGAGGGGCAGATTTTTGGAGAGAAGACTGGAATTGGATGGAATTTGGTGATGTGGAAACCTAGTACAATGGAAACTTCCTGGAATCTATGAAGGTGATCCTAATATTGGAAGATGAGTCCAACTGGCCATCTCTTGTAGGCAATTAGGACTTCTAGTGGCAGGACTGGGTTGTATTCAGTTGAGCTTTTGGCCAAGGAGGTCCAATGGAAATCACCAAACAACCCAGGCTGTTGCTAGGACAAAGGCTTGATATCTGCAACTGACAGAAGGGCCCCATTTTGAGGAAAACACCCACACAACTTACTGAAAATGGAGAAGTAGAACTGGTGCCTACAGGGAGCCCTGATTCCTTCTTTCTAGTATCTATAGTGAATGAAGGCACTCTGCAAACTAAAGATGGGGCAACAGTGGCACAGAACTCGTTCAGCCCTTATAAAATTAAGAAATATCTAAAGTTAATTTGGTTTATATATATATTAAAAATTAGATGATTTACTAAATTTAAAACATGTGGAGAAGATAATGTATGTATTTGTTTTCAGTATCTAATGTTCATGAGTTTATTTTTACGAAACAACTAAGTAAAAGAGAAGAGGAGGTGACAGAATGGAAAAGAAGGAGAACAGAAAGGAAGACAAGAGAAAAGAACAGAGAGGGAGAGGAGTAGAGGGAAGGAGAGGGGAGGGGAGGGGAAGGCAGTGAAAGGGAGGGGAAGATCATGAAGCTCTTTGGCATTTCACAGGTCTAGGAAGAGATGAGGTGTGATGAGTTATTTCATATTTTCTAGAACGCTAGATTTTGTGCTAGACTCAATCTATATCTTTATTTTATCATTATTTTAGATGCCTGTTTTCTAATGGTAGAAAAATGATGATCCAGATGGGAGGGGATGTCAGGAGGCACTGGGAAGAATAAGGGAAGGAAAAAACCATAATCAGAATATATTATATGAAAAAATATGTTTTCAATAAAAGAAAAAGTATCACACAAAAATATGTTATGAATTAGAACTTCTAATATTTATCTTTTCATCCTTGCTAACATTTTCAATATCTATGAAAATTGGGTCTGTAGAGGTGGCTCAGTGGTTCAGAGAATTGGCTACTTCATAAAACACCTGAGATTAGTTCCCAGCGCCCACAAACAACTAACAATCCCATGTAACACCAGTTCTAGTGGATCCAAAGAACTAACTCTTCTTGTCTTTTCCAGCACTACATTCATGTGATGTGCCCACGCAAATAGACATTCCACAAAGTACAATAAAATAAGTACATGTTCAAAATTTGAAAAAAATATCTTAAATATACCATCAAATTGGAGATATACTATATTGGCTAGTCTTATGTGAACCTGACACACAAATGAGAGTTATCTGAAAGGAGGGAACCTCACCTGAGAGATGTCTCTATAAGATCCAGTTCTAAGGCCTTTTCTTAGTTACTGATTGATGAGAAAGTCCCAGTCCATTGTGGGTATTGCCATCCCTGCGCTGCTGGTCCTGGATTCTATAAGAAAGCAGGCTGAGCAA
Organism: Neotoma lepida; assembly: GCA_001675575.1. Taxonomy (NCBI): domain Eukaryota; kingdom Metazoa; phylum Chordata; class Mammalia; order Rodentia; family Cricetidae; genus Neotoma; species Neotoma lepida. The sequence goes on along the minus strand of LZPO01044831.1, from coordinate 49,128 downwards.
GCAAGAAGAAGGAAAACAGCAAGCAGCACCCTTCATGGCCTCTGCATCAGCTCCTGCCTCCAGGTTCTTGCCCTGTTTGAGTTCCTGTCCTGGCTTTCTTTGATGATAGACAAGAATATGGAAGTGTAAGTCAAATAAACGCTTTCCTCCCCTACATGTGTTTGGTCATGGTGCTTTGTCGAGGCAATAGAAAACCTATGACATATATCAATGAAGCTATTTCTATAAAGTCAAATTTCATCATTTACAAATTTATTCCTGTGTTACTTTGTTACATTGACAGCAATATATTTCATTCAAAACAAATAACATTTAGAAATTTTCTTAAAGATTAACCAAAGCAGGGCTCCAAACGCCCCACTGCATTTCACAACACCAATTTAGGGAGAGGTATTTTACTGTGATTTGTTTTCTTCTGCAGGAATATTTTGCAATACAGTGTGCACATATCTTTATGAAATAATTTTCTATTTCAATTTGGGAATAATCAGATCTAAAATAGAATATGTAATATTTGCTAAAACCAATACATGACAAATGGCCTGTTGTTTCTCAAGAGACATGAGAGCAGTGGTATTTAAGACAATATAATCATCCCACAGCGAAAAGACTGCAGGCACCAAAAAATTAATTTCTAGGAATGTAGTTGTGTGTGTGTGTGTGTATGTGTGTGTGTGTGTGTGCATGTATTCGCCTCCATGTACACACACATAGACACACACACACCTGTGTACATGTGTGGACATTCCCAAATATGAAAATAACTATATAATATATATATATATATATGTGTGTGTGTATATATAATACATATTGTATATATATAAAACCTTTTGTATCATGTGTATTTATCTGATTCACTCTACATCTATAAATCAAGAAATATAATAAAAAAGAAAGGATGAATCTTCAAGTTTACCATGTCTGATCCTCAAAAGAAATAGTAAAATAAGCCCAATTCCCTACTAACTCACTTTCATGTGGCCCTTTAGAGAAATAGCACAAGCTGCGGATGTCACTTCCATGCCACAGGCTTTTAGGGAGCCTGTGATTTAAGCCATGTGGTAGCAGATGGCTGTGAGGTGATCAGTGAGCATAATCCTAATGTGAGGGATGCACAAACAGAGTCAGCCTTGCCTTCTGGGATGTGCATGGTAAGGGCTTCTCAGCATCATCAAAATGTTGCAGGGCATTTTATCTTAAATCGATAATATTATAATTATCAGATGCAATGTGACATTTTCTACATATATGTAATCATTCCAAAATGAACAATAATATGTTAAGAATCAATAATCCTGTTATTTCTTTGGGTGGTGATATTAAAATTCTAGATTCTTAGCAATCTTTAAATGTTAAATACAGTATTCATAATCCATTGCTGGGCAGTATATCACAGCATTGATTCTTCCTATCTAACCTGCCGAGCCTTACTTCTCCGTAGTCAACATTTAGGCTTCCTTCTCAACTGAAAAATGTAGTCTTTAAATATCCATATGAATATTTTCTGAAAATCATTTTATAGCTAGTAGGAGGTATTTTTTATATCCATACATTACCTGTGAAAAATTAAAATTATAGTAACTGACATTATTTATAGCTTTTGTGATAGATACATTTTTTCCTGGTAATTGTCCTAAACTCCTTTCAAGGACATTAAAATTATTATCCTTGTCCCATATTTACATATTTAGGACATGTATAGAAATCGAGTCTGTTTCTCTGAGACAAGAAATATAGAAAGAAATTCAAAACGGTAACCAGGATTTGTTGTGACCTGCCAAAAGTCAGTTTCTCTGTAATTGTTTATGAGGGTTAGCTTCTTCATTCTACCTGACTCTACTTGCACCTTTTCTAAACACTGAGCTTCCAACAGTAGCGTAAGTTTGATGTTTTCAACTTGCCTTAGCAGATCACTCTANTGAATTCAGGCTGATTCATAAAGGTGCAATGATGACATCAAAAGGCCAAAGTGAAAATCTCCTCATTGCTTGTTTGTGTAAAGCAACCTTAATGTAAAATGTACTGCAAAAGCATGCCTCATGCCGGGCGGTGGTGGCGCATGCCTTTAATTCCAGCACTCTGGAGGCAGAGGCAGGCGGATCCCTGTGAGTTCTAGGCCAGCCTGGACTACCAAGTGAGTTCCAGGAAAGGCGCAAAGCTACACAGAGAAACCCTGTCTCAGAAAACCAAAANGGTGGTGGTAGGGTGTTGGAAACTAGCCTGAGCTAGCCTTTATTTATGTGTGTGTGGTTTTTTTCCTTTCTCTTCTTCTTCTTCTCTTTATTTGTTTCTTTTCCTAGAACCCCACAATAAAATAGATGTTGGAAAGGATGGCTGGGTTTTGCTGTCTTCTGTTGCCCGCTAAACTACCCATCTCTTTCAATGTACCTGTTTTCTTAGTCCCTGATTCAATTGTGACTAGACCTCACTGAGGATCCACTTAACATGAGCTGTTTTCCTAATCCTGTGAACAAAAAATGACCTTGACCTGCATATTGTCTCTTATATTTCAAGCCACAATTTAGACACTACTAGCCAACTGAGATTCCAGAATGTGCCATAAATTTGCTTCTGTTTCTAGATCCAAAACCACTGGATATAGCCTGCCCCTCAGTTCTCACTCACCTTTGCTCAATTATGGAAAACATATTTGTTCATTTCCTATATCAAAGCAAACTCAAAAATATGAGAGTGTACTTGGAATCTCATAAACTCTGTCCCTGCCTTGACCTACCTCAAGACTACATTTGCTCCATTAGATTTTTCTCTGAAGATATAATTATGCAAAATTCTATGGACATACCTGTAGATACAGCAACAATTGATTATACTCCTGAAAATTGTTTATCCAAGTTGCTTCTGATGAAGGCATGTCATGTATTCCATCTTTTCTTGGCATGTGTCATAGTTCTAATCAAAAGAAACCAAAACCTCAAGTATCAGGGTGACCTAAACACTGGCAAAACAGTGATAAAATTTTCAATCTTATTGATGAAATGCAACTATTCTCATATGTTTTGTTATTATCCTTTGTCCCTGCATTGTAATGAAGCTGCATTAATTGGCTCTTAATCTGATACACAAGGTTTTAATGAGGCCTATGTAAGGACATGTAAGTTAACAGAATGGAGCTTTCCTTAGGAACAGTGTCACGCTCTGCTGGAATAAGAACAAAGCCCAGGAATGACTCTCATTAAATAGCCTGTGAGTGCTGTTCCATGAGACTTGTCTATAATTGACTCGCTCAGAGATTATCCTTTTATAGATCTGTCTGTAAAATAAGGAAAAAGACACCAGGGACAGCAACACATGGGGTCTATTTAGCTACAGAGGTAATATTTACTCTCTCATTAAGTATATTGAAATAAATGTTATGCAAAGTCATGCATATATTTGTAAGTCATTATAGAACATTTATTTTACCAAATAGTTGTTTTGGTAAATATTATCCCATAATTTGTTAACCCAATAAATATTTTTTTTCTATTTTTAATGTGCCATTCTATGACACACCACCAACATGAAAATGTAAAGAGATGGATCTTTCCCACAAAACATTTACTATTTTAATAACAAAATATTATTCAAAATGTACTGTATTTGTGTAATAATAGAAATACAAAGCATTTGGGAGGAAAATTAGAGAAATAACCCCACCTTTTAAGGGCCAAGAAGAAATCAAAACAGCAATTTTTCTCAGGCTGAGTGGTTCTTTTCTGTGGGAAGACAGTGAGTGCATCACTTACACACAAAGAGAGCCACAATGTAANGGGCTTGCTCTTTTGGAAAAGAGATAAGCTCTCCTACATATTAGTTATTTGAATAGAAAGAGAAAAAAATGGATTGGGAGAGCAGACAGCCTGTAAGAATTTCAATGTTGTCTCAAGAGTATTGTATTCTATAAATGTCTATGTGTTTGCATATCTACCTATCAAAATCAAAACAAGGTCAAAAATTAATGNATTGAAAACAACTATTCTTTTTGGTACTTCTATTAAGTAATACCATGTTTTTGGAAGAAACCATACAGATCTATTCATAGATCTATTCATTTTTCAATTTAAAAAGTTGACAATGATTTTCTTAAATTGTCTGTTTCTAATTTGGATTTTCAGGACATAATCTAAAGATTTTATTTATTACGTATGCATGTATGTGTTTATGTAACTATATACATATGTGTGTTTGTAGATGTGTGTGCTTATGAGCAAACATAAACCAGAAGAAGTCTTTGGATCCCTGATAACCGGATTTATAGCTTGGGTTATAAATATTTCAGGACATCTAGCTTGTTGTGTGGGTGCTGAAATTCAAACTTGAGTCCTCATGATTGCTCCCCAAGCCCTCTTAGTCCCTTGAGGGTGTATTTACAATTATCTGTGGTATGCAATAGGACAAAACTTCATGTTAGTCTCAGACCACAAAGCACCTGTAGCCACATCTGAAAAGATGATTTTATTCTCTGGCACACATAAGGAAGAAAGAGAGAACTGACTCCAGCAAGTTGTCCTCTGACCTCCACATGTACACTGTGGTATGGTATGTGAACAACTCCTCTCTCTCTCTCTCTCTCTCTCTCTCTCTCTCTCTCTCTCTCTTTCTCTCTCTCTCTCCATACAAACACACACAATACCTCATGCACACACATTGTAAATAAATAAATGGATGTTGTTAATTAATATTTGATAGTTTTATTAAGGAATATAGAATCAGTAGCTCATTTAAGTCTCTTTCATTATGAACTTCATCCAGGAAATTTTGGTGTATGCTGCATAAAAGTTCCTCGATTTATAATGATTTTTACTCAAAAGGCTCTCATTTTAATAATAGATATACAGTTTAATAAATATCTGTAATTTACCATTAAAATTAATGAATAATTGAAAATTATAATTTTTCTACAAATTTGATCTTAAACTGACACATAATATCATAACAAAATTGGCAAATATTTTGACAAACTTAATATTCCTGGAATGTATGGAAGTAATCTTAGACCAAAGACCTTATTGATAAGTTATACGGCACATATGTGCCTGTTCTGATACAGATTCATATGCATCTCATGACTGTCAAGCAAAGTATTTGCTCACATAAAGTCTCAAATTGATATTGTGTAAAAATATTGCCTGATAACTCAAATCTGCTCTCAATATGTAAACAGAAATAGGAGTTAAGTGTATGCAACTGATGCTCCTTTTATGAGAATTTTTTTTTGAAATTTCACAGTCCTTGCTTTATTTTGGGAATGAGATTGAGCATGGAAATCTTTATCATTAGCAGCTCCGAATTATCTTTTCTCTGTATGCTTTGTAGTTCTGTATAAAGAAGAAACAATCAGTGAACAAAAACAAACAAAAGACTAAGACTGAAAATCAATTGACTTCCACAAACTTCATTAAATGGAGCAGGAATATTTTTTAGTATTTTGTTGCTGTTGTGGGCTTTACAATTGCCATAAACCCAATTCAAAGTCACAAGGAACTGAAACAAGTAGACACACTTCTCAAAGTCTTGGAACCACATATTCAGATAACATGGCAAATATTAGCTACTGAATTTCTCACAAACCTGGGGGTCAGTGATTGTGTATACTGAGGTAGTATAAAATTTAAAACTCTTTTTATTATGAAACAATTTCTTTGCTTAACAATTTACTGAACAAGAACCTCAAGTATCACAAGTCTCATTGTAAATTATTATTTTGATTTAGACTTGAATGTGTTTTGTAATGTTTCTATTATTTTATTTATTTATTTATTTATTTATTTATTTATTTATAGTAAAAAGATAAAGATTTTTATTAAGCATTGTAAGTTGCATTCAAGAGCCTCTGGAAACACCACACCACAGTCCATGGACAGTCAATTAGACACAACAGAAGTTNATTCTTCACAATCCATAAGTTAGGGCAGAACTCCATTCAACTTACAGTAATATCCTATTTAGCTCCTGTGGACAGGACCTGAGGAGTTACACCTCATTTCTGACTGAAAATGTAATGATGAGCATTGGAAGTATATGCAATGTAAGAAGTGATTCTGATTCAAAGAACATTGTTTAGAAATAGTAACAAAAAATCAAAATGATAGAANTATACCTGCTTCCACTAAATTCCTAGTGGGAAACTTCTCATGAACAAGCAAGAGCATTTATATATATGGGATAAAATTAAATCACCTCGAAATTCATTTTATCACATTTCACCCCAAGTCACTGTTAAATCAGCTTTTTAAATAGATTTATTCATTTTTATGCAGATAACCTTATAATACAGAACCCAAGATTTACCATGATATGTTCTTTCTAGTGTAATTTTCTTTGGGTGAAACACATTGCAATAGNAAATGTTTAGAATTTAACAGTGATTCTGTAACACTGAAAAAAAAACCCACTTGAATTCCTTCCTTTTCTTTTGGATTTTCGATCAAATTCTTACTTCTATAAACACATTTTGCAATGTCTTCATTGTAATTCTGGGACATAAATTGTGCAAATGACAACTGTGTACTGCAACATCAAAAATAGGGCATGCCTTGTCAGGAAAGATCTTTCTTTTCACTACAGATGATTGAACCCTGGGCCCTGCACATAGCAGGCAAATCCAGAGCATACTGTCCTGTGGGGCTAATCCTCACTTACTCTTAATGTGATAGAAATATTACTTCTTGGATTAANGACTACTGGAATAGTCCAGGAATTTTCTATTGATTCTGAATTTCAGGGAAGCAGGACTAAAAGCATTGTTATAGTTTCTGCTTCTCATTACATATTTAGCTTTTAGCAAAATCTTGATAATGTATAGCTTTGAAAATAACCATGTAATGAAGTATTATGTTACTTTGATGCTGTTTTGAAATAAATATTCATAATGAAATTGTCTTCCAAAGTAAACAAAAGACCAGTAGATACTTTCGCAAACTCTAATTATTCCCAATTAACACAAAATGTAAATATGCAATATATAAAAATAAATTTCCAATAATATATTAGATACTATCATTCTAATGTAATATAAAATATAGGTAACTGAAAGTACTCTAAGGNATTCTATTATCAGCAATATTAAAATGTCACTAAGGTATAAGTAACCCCAGTCTTTGCTCCTCCTAAATCCCTTCATTTGTTCAAACATTAAAATTTAAATATATATTAATAAAGGAGAACCACACAATGACCCAGTGCCTAAGATTAAATACTCCAGAGATGACAGCCTGAGTTCTCAAATCCTCAGCAATATTCAAAGCATGGCAGTATCCTTGCTCTTCTTTTTGCCATTTCAGACCTGACGTCATTTTTTTTTTCATGTTCACTTAGGTAATTATAGTATGGAAACTCTTGAGATTCCCTTGTGTTTCTTCAACATCTTTTGTTCCAGGATTCCACAGTTCCACAGATTTCTCTATCTCTGTGGCTCATGCTATTAAACTATATGTTTGGGAAAACTAATTCAGCATTTTTAGGTGAGACATTTGAGGTATACATAGCATTGAGCTACAGATGATACTCTCAGTCATTGAAGATTCTGGGATGAGTTGACATGAAACAAGTTTCAATTAAGGGAGAAATGGCAGAACAATGTGAATGATCCAATGTGTTATTCATAGGTAAAGGTTAGTAACTCACATTCTAGATGGCAAAGGGAAAAAAAAACAATCAGAGAAGGAAGGAAGTGATTCAGTGAATTAAACTAATACAGTAGACTTGGCTAATGAAGTAAACAGATTGNTTTTAATTTCAGGAAAAAAATTAAGCACATATGTTTTTAATTGGAAATGAATCCTATTTACAGGAACCTGGCTGACAAAATATAAAACATTCTGAAGCTCATTAGCCAGCCTATTTCATGATAACCAGAGAATGAATAGTCCTCAAGGAGGTCACTTTTAATTCAAGCTCCTAGACTTGAACTTAGTGTTTGAGGAACTTTNACAAACGTTAAATTCTTAGAGAAATGAGAATACAGAGATTGGTGGCAAGATGGGAAAATCAAGCAAATGGGAGGTAAAAACAACCAGCTCAACTTGCTAATATACTTCCCCCTGTATCAAGGGTCAGAAAAATCTATGGCTGTTTTCAACGTTTTACTCTGATCTCTCTAGTGAGGAAGGGGTTAGGATGATTTTTTCTCTGTAAGACTTAATCATCTTTTCTTGAAAGTAGAAAGTCTGAAAGTTTTCCCTCACTTTTTTTTCCACTTCAGTGACCCTTTTTATTTTGAAGAGGCACATTAAGGATTCCCCTTGTACTCAATGTCATTTGAATATCTTTACTTTCATCTTACCAAGCAGACCACACAACATCAAGAAAACAACATATGTGTCATTATTTCACAACTTCTGAGCACATTGGTTTTCTTACTTAGGATACATGAAATAGAAAACCTCTCTAGACAATGCTACTTTGTGCTTCTATTTATTTATTGTATTTCCTAGTGAATCCTGTGCCTGCAAAAATACACGAAAGAAGAAATTCCCTCTGGAAACTAGGGAAAATTGCCTTTCTTTTCCTTTTCCACACAGTGAAGTNTAGCCATTAATAAAGCTAAAAGAAACAGTAATCACATTGTTCTGTGTTCTTTATAGCATTTACTTGGAACTATGCTNTTAATAAAAATGGAAGGCTGTCAAAACAGACACTATGAGAGAAAAAATTAGCATACAGCCAATGTCTGATGTAGTGCANGCTCATCAGCAGTCATGCACAGAAAAGAAAATTTGAATCCATATTAAATCCAATTAAATCCTCCTAATTGTGTATGTGTGCATGCATGTGTGTGTGTGTGTGTTTGTGTGTGTGTACTTAGAAAATGACAAAGTAGAAGAAAATTCCAGTTCTCTGCACAAATCCTAAATCACAGGACAAGAACAAGGCATTTTTCAACTCAGTGAGTCTCCATAAGTGTCCACNAATGTGCTATGTCTTCACACTGTACATACTGATGGCGCAAACAGATCACTCCTAGGGATGAACAAGCCATTAAATGATTCTGGAAATGTGGAACTGCATGGTCAAAAAGGAAGTAGTGCATGGAAAATTCTGAAGATGCAGTGAAGCACAAAAATGGTTATTTTCTAAAAATTAAAGATATTTACAGCTAGCCCTACAAGAAGTCCTTGTCTTAGTGTAGAGTCAGTCAAAATTATCCTGGGCCTAGAATATGGAACATATTGGGCAATACACCAATGCCCCTTATCAACAATAGAAAAGTAATTTGCTTATGTTCCTAAGGACTGCTAAATGTGTGCTGCTTTAACTATGGTTTACCTGGAAGATGGTTATATAAGTGGCCCACACAACAACTGCAGAGATAAAATAATTATATTCTTCTAGCTGTGCCTTTGAGAAAGACAAGTCTTAAATAGCTCTTGGCAACCATAAATCCATTGACTATTCCTTTTCTTAATCCAGACACAGAGCACACCAGCATTTATCAGCCACAGAAAAGTAAAATTATTCAACCTTTTATCATCACTGAAGATGCCACATGATTGTACTACCATGACAAAAATCATCTGACAACAAGCAGAAAGCCTGAGAGAGGCAAGGTGATTGGTGATGGAGAAACAGACACAGACTCTAGTCACAGATGAAGAATTATCAGCTTACAGCTGTTTGTACAGAAGACTGTTAGCAATAGATTTCAAAAACAAAGCCACACAGAATGTGTACAAGACAATTTAAGGAAACAACAGAATATATACAGGGAATCTGATGATCTACTGCTGTGGAATGTCATTCTGAATGCTGTGAATATGTGTTGCTCTTATTGGTTGATAAATAAAATGTTGATTGGCCAGTAGCCAGGCAGGAAGTATAGGCAGGGTAAGCAGGTAAGGAGAATTCTGGGAAGAGGAAGGCTGAGTTGGGAGTTGCCAGCCAGACACAGAGGAAGCAAGATGACAAGGAAGAACTGAGAAAAGGTACCAAGCCACATAGCCAAACATAGATAAGAATTATNGGTTAATTTAACTGTAAGAGCTAGTCAGTAATAAGCCTGAGCTAATGGCCATATATTTCTTAATTAATATAAGCTTCTGTGTGTTTATTTGGGTCTGAGTGGCTGAGAACAGGGCAGGACACAGGAAAACTTCCAACTAGAGTCTACNAATTATTTAATAATATTCTCCCANAAGTGGTTTGTTTTAAAATCACAAACAACTACTACTATACAATAAATGTTCTAAAAGCANCCCCAAAATGTAAAGTTTGAAGTTTGAGAAACAAGAGATGTAATGTGGGGAGATGGTTCAGGGGTTAAGAGCACTGACTGTTCTTCCAGAAGATCCAGGTTCAATTCTCAGCACCCACATGGTGGCTCACAGTCGTCTGTAGCTCCAGTTCTAGGGGACATGGTACTCTCACACAGACATTCATGCAGGGAAATTGCAATGAACATAAAAGTAAATAAATAAAAAAGAGATATAATGTTTCTTCTTGTATATTAGTGGCTCATATTCTGCATTCCCTAAGATCTGCTTGCCCTTTGGAAAGCTGTTGGTTAGGACTTCCTACAGATGTGTTCTAATTTGACAATGCAANCACAAAGTATGAATCCCCTGCTTTGATTGATCGAGTTAGATTTGATCCATCACTATATATGTTGCTTTCAAATAGTAAAGCCAAAAAGACAATATTCTCAATACACATAAACATATGCATGCATTAAATGATATACAAGAAGAATAACTCATTAAATGACTTTTTTAAAAAACTTAAGTTTTCTTCTCATTATTTTTCACACATTGATGCCACTTTCTGGTGTTCCAGTGTCTAATACATTTGGAATATTAGTACATATATAGCTTATAACTGAATATAGTACATTCTTTTGAAGTGAAGAAAATATATTGAAACTTGACAGCAGGAACAGTTGTACAACATTGTAAATAAGATAATTGGATCTGTACTTCAGAATGTTGATTTTCTTATGTAAGTCATATGACTTTCCTGTGGTTATGTGGACAGACACTTATGAACCCTAAATAGATCATTCTAGAATATCAAAGAAGTGATTTCATCAAGCCTAATAGTCAATACCTTGACTTATTTGGGTTACTTGCATGGTTATAGATGGGAAGTTAAAGGAGCTTCAGTGCCTAAAAGGCAGCTACTGGTGTGATTGGGTGATACCTTCAGGGAAGGTGCAACCCTGGAGCTCCCAGGACAACTTTTAGGCAGGTGTGCATATCACCAATCAGGCTACTCTTCTCAGAAACTCTTACTGATGATATGATAATCAGGAAGCAGCTTGAAAACTTGTGAGTTTGGGAAGCTTCTGGAGCATTGGAACTTTCATTTCTTTTAGGGGTCTTGTGTTTGTGTTTCTATCCTTGTCTGAGTTCTCCTCTGCCCTCAAAAAGGGAATATGTCATTTGGAGTAAAGAATTATATAATGCACAAATTCTACTTCAATCAAAATTAAAGCACTATTGTTTAACACCTTAAAACGTAATTTTTGTTTCTCACACCTTAAGACCTTACTCAGTTTTACGTAAATGATACTATCTGAATATTGGCATGTGCTTACNAATTTTTTACAATCCCCATTTAATCATTTCCTTAAGGGTTTTCATTTGTACTCTGTGTCTGCTGAAGCAGTCATCATGAAGCCCAGAAAATTGCTCTGATCATTCTGAATTATTCTCAAATTGGAAGACCTAATTTTAACTATCTTTAGAAATGTTTCAAAAGAAAGAATAAAAATCCTTTGTACTTCATTACATGGATTTGTGATCAAACATGAAGAAATGATTGTAGTCTATTGACAGAGAAGGACAGTCGACTGTGCGGCAGCATATATAGACNAATGTGGCCTACNAGCTCTATTTTAGAGAAACAATGAGGCATATGCAGAAATTTGTGCATGTCTATATTAATTATTAGTCATCTCTTCTAATAATATGATTATTCTGGAATGAAAATACTTCCAGTAGATGAGAGGACACTACTCCAGAGCTCTAGATTCGAACTTATTGCTAACTAGTCTTTAAAAAAAAAATCAGGTGCTAGCCTGATTATGTTTCTTTAGTCGCTCTCAAATTTAAGTTAAATCTACTTGGGAGGTAATATTTTTCTCTTCTATATCTTCCCTAAATAGGAAAATTACTTCTACTTAGTATATTCTTCTTAAACATTTGCTTACTTATTCATCCATTCACTCATCTATTGACTTAGCTAGCCACCCATGTATCTGCTACATGGTTAAGGAAAACTTTGAACATCTGATTACCTGCCTCCACTAGCAGAGTGCTGTGCTTATATATGTATGCCACATGTCACAAGACCCTATTTTATGTGGTGCCAAGGTTACAGTCCAGAGATTTATACATGGAAGATGACCACTCTGCAAACTAAGACTGCTCTACTCAGTAAGTATATTCTCAGAACAGTGTTGTTCTTTACCTTACTGAATGNGTGGTGTTTTCATTTTCATACAAATACACACTTGTAGTAAAGGTTGATCAAATAATATTTAAATAGCTAACTTTAATCATGTAAATGACAGCCTACTTAACATTGAGCTTATCTCATGAATTCTAAAAAAGATTGATCAAGGCAGTGAGGCAATCCTCTAGATACAAGTTTTATTTGAATATGAGAATAATCACAGCATATGTCGACGCCATCCAGCCCTGCCCTGGGGTGTGGGCATTCAATTATATCACTCAGTTCATCTCTGGAGACCCAGAAGCTGCTATCAAGCACAAAACAAGCAGCATCTGTTTCTGTAAGTCCTACCTAATTTGAGATTTAAATCTCCTTTAACTGGAAAATTCAGTTTACAGATAACTAGTGCGTGGCCCTTGTGATTTTCAGTTCATTGCCTGACGTCTATACCAAGTGAAAATAGTTGAGTAATTTTTCACCCTATAGCATGATTCTTTTGTACTTTGGTTGCTTCTAATGTGTTTTATGTTTCTAAATATTAATAAATATGTTTCTTGGTCTGGGGTTGTAGTTCAGGGATAGAGTAATTGCTTAGTACGCCCCAGCTCTAGGTCAATCTCCAGTACCAGAGGAATAGAAGAAAATCTAATTTAAAAGGGAGACAAATATTTTTTTCAAACATTACTAATTAATCAAGAACTTTAATCAATGTTTCTGTATCAATATGTTAAGATGTGACTAAATGTCAAAACTGTTTTAAAATAGAAACCAAAGATAAGAAATGAAGTGGCTTGGCAGGATTTTACATTTCAGTTACATTATTACAATTTTTAGGTAGGCTGTGGCTTGTATCTATCTGCAGGGGACCAGGGTGTATTATCTTTCATCTATTTGCTTTTAAAAAAAGAATATTCTATTATTTTATGACTCTCCTTTTTAGAGAGTGATTCTTACCACTTCCAAAGTAATTTAAACAGTAATTTTATACCAAATACTAAAACAACAAATTAAGAATATTTTCTTTAACCTTTGACATTTGAATTGATGACTGGCAATACCCCTAATTTCCACAAATACACAAGCCACATGCATACTATTTGATTTCATGAGATAAAATTTCTTTTTTATTGAAAAAATACTACAGTCCTTTGAATATCTGTCAGAATACTAGTAGTAGACAATTTGGTGAAGAGAGCCTGCTAAAATACAGTAGTGTACAATGGCATAGATCATTTGAACTCCTTTGAAGGTTGACAGTAAATCTTCATTTTCTATAACCAAGAAAAATTGCTGTGAAATTTGCCAAAGAAAGACTTTCATCTACGTAATTATAGAAGTATGTGTTTTAGGCAGAGGTAGTGAAAAGAAAATCACTTCAGTTTGGGCACAAAGCCCTTTATCTTTTGCCACAAACCCACATCATTTTTATAAAATTACTTCATGATTCTTTACACACTACTAATGAACTTCAAATAAAATAATGTTTGAAGAAAAATAAATCTTTGAAACAAAATTTTATTGCAGATACTATTCCTGCATCGCATACTCAATACTATATTCATTTAAGGTCTGTTTGAATCTTGCCTCAGTTTTCCTCATTTATGTGAAAGGAGATTCAATTGAGATCAATTTTTTTTCTATTTCTTCCCCTAAATCCAAGAAAACAAATAAAACTAAGAAGAAAGTCCTGTATTGGAGGAATGNAAAAAGCAAACAAACATACAAACAAACAAAAACAGAAGAAATAGAAAATCTGTATATTTTAGGTCTTCATAAAATTATATAAAATACATATAACTATATGTGTGGAATATCAATATACATCAATAGCTATCTCTCATATATATTTATATAGAAATATATGTCAATATATACATATATAGAGAGAAATAGTATCACACACTTGGGAAAGAGAATGTGGATGAATCAAGCTGTATCTTACCTGAAAGCCTCTCTCCTGCAGTCTACCTTCAATGGTTGTAGAAAATACTATGTAAGCTGCTGAGGGAGCAAAGAAATTAAACAGCCCTACCCAACTGTAACACCTATGAACCATGACAATTACCAGCAAGGAAGAAAAATGATTAAATGTCTTAGATGGCACTCACATGTCAGTGGCAACTAAGAGATATTATTTAGACTTAAGGCCCCCACAACAGGAAGGAAATCATGACTGGTATTGGAAACATAATCAGCTTCCAGGGCTAGAGAAGTCATAGACCTTAGAAAAGTATCTACTATGAGTACTTTGTTAGACTCCATTACTAAATTTTATTGTTTTCTGGCACACCTAGGTCAACCTAGATCCTTTGTCACTGGCTTTTGAGCTCTCTTAGCTTGAGTGAAAAGGCTATGTAAGGCTGAGAACTGAATGCATGCAATAAGATGAGATGGGGTTAAGTGTAAACATAGGATTTGAACCCCACCATCAGTGTAACCAGCATAACCAGCTCTTGAAGTTTCTTCTTTCTCTCTTAAACTATGATGGCCTTTTAGAAAAATTTAAATATACTGCATTCTACTGTTAGCTGTAGGGATTTTGCTGTATAGTGGAACTCCAAAATATGTCTTGCCTAGCCAAAGCTTGGTATCTGTTCATAATTGTTATTCCTCACTTCTCTTTTTCCCTAAGTATTGGCAACTGCCATTTTATCCAATTCTTGTATTAGCTTAAGAGTTTTAGTATCCACATTTACTTAAATGACAGTATTTTCTACATCTGCCTTATCTCACTCAGCATAAAATATCTGTGTTCCACCCATGCTGCCATAGATAAACTGCTTTTAAAACTATTTAGGATTTAATGGAGTTTTCGTAATAATCCACTAAGGTGTGTACCATAGTTCTTTATCCATTCATCTGGTAATGAATATTTAAATTGTACCATAACTTAACTGCTGTATGCTGCAATGAATGGGAAGTATCTCTTACAATCTTAGAATTATTTTCTTGGATTAATGAAATTGCTGAATCATATAGTAGCTCAATTTAACACATCCATACTGTTTTCACAATGTACACACCATTTTGCATTCTTGTCAACAGCACAGAAAAGTTCATTTCATTTTTCTTCACATACTTGTCATCTCTCTCTGTCTCTGTGTCTGTGTTTCTCTGTCTATCTGTCTCTCTCTCTCTTCATATATATATATATATATATATATATATAGATAGATAGATAGATATCTATAGATATAGATATAGATATAGATATAGATATAGATATAGATATAGATATGTATTGGATGACAGTTTTTATTTCAGATTTTCCAAAGATTAGTGACACTGCCTTCATATACAAATGTTAACTAAGTGTAGGTCTTCGTTATGCTAGAACTGAGAAAAATCATACACCTAGGACTAGGATGGTAACTCAGTCAATAAAGTACTTGCCTTGCTAGTATGATGAACTGAATTTAACTCTGGATCCCATATAATAAAAATGTTGAGTGTGGTGATGCACATGAATATAATCATATCTCTGGGAAGAGGAGCCAGGTGGATTCCTGGGATTATTTATCCAGTCAGTCTGTCATATTGGGGAGTTCCAGCTTTTTCTAGTTGTTGTTATAATGATGATCCTTTCTGTGATCTATGAAAGAGAAGTCCTCTTTGGGACTAATAATTAGGGAATCTACTTTATGAAATAGCACAGAAATACATCCAAGGTAGAATTTGATCTATTGACATGCTTTTGTCAAATTACAGAGAAAAATGATACAGTTCATAAATTCCTTTTGATACAAGAAAATTACTAAAAGTGAAAGAATTATCACTTGAAAGCATGGTGTTCAACACAATACAATATCATGTGCCAAATAATAGAATTAAATACTCAATTTACGTATACATTAAAAAATCAAGTAAAAAGAAAACCAGTTCTAAATAATATCTTGAAGCCCTAAAATTCATTACAGAAAACAACAATAAAACAATTAGTATCTGTTCTGCCATAAATTTTGAGGGGCATTAAAGTAAAAGCACAGACAAAAAAATCAAGAGTAACAAGCCGATTTCCTCAAATAGAAACAAAATAAAAAGGGAAATTGAGGGNTCAAGAAAATATTTGCAAACCACTTATTTGATTATAGTTAATATNGAAAACATGTAAGGAACTACAACAATGTATAGCAAATAAGCCATTCTGAGGGAGAAATAACCAGATTAAAGTTGTTTATAAAACTCACTTTTATTATCTAAGTTTTGCTGACCTGACACTTCCTTCGTGTCGTCAAATTGAAAATACAGAGTGAAAACATTTTTCTATCATTCTGTCAAGCCCTTTGGGATGGTGTTCCCTGATAAATTTAGACATTAATAAAATACAGGAAAGGATGATTGCATTTAACAGACTCCCACATAGACCCAGCCTACATACAGATCCTAAACCCGTCCCTACTCTGTCACCTGCAGGTTAGTCAGGGTTTTCTGCGGGAAGAGATTTGACAGGAAGCTTTTTATTGCTGCTTTTATCTCATCATTTGTTATGTGTCTCTGTAGGTTGTTGGTATCTTTTAAGTTTAAGTTTGGGAGCTTGAATGAGAAATTAGTTCATTTCTTTTAGAATTTCTAGTTTAATGGAATTAAAAATATTTCTTTATAAAATAGTCTGAGTTTCTTTGGTGTCTGTTGTAATATTTTCTTGTTCATTTCTGATTCTGTTTATTTGGGTCCTTTCTTTTGGTTATTTGAACCATGACTTTGTTGATGTTGTTTGTCATTATAAAAAACAGTTGTTATGGGCTTTGCTTATTTTTCTCTGTTTCTACTTCATTAATTTCCCCTTTGATTTTTTTTATTATTTTTTTACTCTCTAACGGATTTGTCTTTGATTTGTTCTTGTTATTCAAAATTCCTGAATTACATTATATTATGAAGTCATTTATTTGTGCTCTTTCAGGTTTTTAAAACTAGGTATTTAGAGCTATAGGTTTCCCTAGTGGGACTGTTTTTAATGTGTCCCAGAGAACTTGTATTACAGTTTTACTTTCATCTAATCCCAGGAAGTTTAATTTTGCTTTCTTNATTTTTTTCTTTTAATCATTCATCATTTAACAATGTGTTCTTTAGTTTTCATGAGATTCTGTAATTATTAGAGATTTTGTTTGTTGTTGATTTAAAATTTTATTATATTGTGATCAGATAAGATCCTGGAGATAATTCAATTTTTTGGAATTTGAAAGGCTTCAGAAGCTCATTCCTGGCTTAGTGTCTCTGTCTCTGTCTCTTTGTCTCTTTGTCTCTGTCTCTCTCTGTCTGTCTGTCTCTCTCTCTCCTCTCTCCTTGCTGCCTGCATATCAGGATATCAAGTTCTCAGCTACTGTTCTAGCACCCCAGCACCATATCTGTCTGCTTTCCAACTCAGACAGGGTCCTATCTTAAGATGAAGAGCTACAGACAACTAATGACTGCTGAGCTGAGAGGGAAGAGGAAGAGTTAATCTTCCCCAGGAAGGAGATCTCTGTTTGGCTATCCAATGCCAAATGGTTAACCCTGAAAACATACTCATATGAGCAGTACTAAATGAACTCAGCCTGTTGTAGCTATATATGTCTACACACACACATGCATATGAGTGTGCAACAGTAAGAACTAAAGAAAAAGAGACCATGAATTTCAGAGGAAGCCTGAGTTGATGGGAGGAATTAATGGAGAAAGAAAAAGAGAGAGAAAGTAGTGTAACAATAGATTAATTTAAAAAAATAATATAAATATTAAAATATTAATAAAAAATGATGTATTGCCTAAGTTTATTTTTTGTGTGTTATTTTAATATTTTATTGTCCACTTTAGTTCATGGGCATGTTTATCAGCTAACAGACACATGTTCTGTGTTTATAGATTGAAATTAATAAATTAAAAATCAAATTTTACCTTGTTACTTCTTAGAAAGCAACATATAGTCATTTATGACCCAAAGGACAACAAAATAAAACATTTATAAGGCAATATGGCATGTCAAATGCTTTCCTGGAAAAAAAAATCAAGTCCTTGGATTTTCAGGGTATGCTCCTATGTAGGATTTTCCAGAATTTCCTTTCTCTTTGTGGTATTTCTTCCTTGTCTTCTTCTTCCTTCATTTTAAATTCTCCTATTCTGATACTGTTTGCAGATGTATATATTATCTTTATTATGTATTTATTTATTAAGATGTATATATTATCTTTAGCTCTTTAGTTGGGATGGTGTATAGGATTAATAAATTCTATTGGTGAGATGATACGTAAATGTCAAATAGAGGACCCAGGGGCTCATTTTTCAACAGATTTATTTATGAACAAGAAGAAAAGAAGATGCCTGCCTTAGTGGAAAACTCATTACAGGAAAGATGAAATGGCAATAATTATAAGAATGGGTCAAAAGAGGAAAGTGTTTAGAGAAAGACTTCATAATCAAATTACTTTATCCTTTCTAAGAAAAATAATTTGAATAAACTTATTGTTATTAACTCATATAGTTATGGAATAATCTTTAAAAAATTAAGATAATTTTATCAAATTAACACCCATTTTTCTTCTGGTATATTTTTAGAGAATATTAATTTAAATTTATCAAATATTATTATAAATCTTCATTTTTAAAATAAAGAATGATCTAAACTATAATTATATTTTAACCACATAGTGATTGTTTATATTTCATTGAAGCATTGTAATTTTAGAAAATATTTTTACACAATCTATGAATATGAAATAAATTAAAATATGTATTGGAATATTTCAAAAATTTAAAGTGTAGATTGACGTGCCTTCTGAAACATTCACTGTGAATTTCTATTAAGGGGTATAGCAAGCTCTCAAAGGAAACCCAGAANCAATTGAGAAAATCTTGAGGGGTTCAGAAACTAACTTCTAAGCATATAGGGAACTATGAATACCAAATTAAAACCACTTAGAGGATGGCAAGAAGAAAGCTAGCAATGAATCATAACTGAAGAATAAAATGGCAAAGATTTAATTAGAGCCAGTGATCCTGTAGGTAATGAAACCACTTGGGTGGCTGAATCAGGGAGGTTGTTGTGACTTCAAGGATAGCCTGTGTGAATTCTAGGCTGGTGTGGGGGCCCACAGAGACTTCATAGTGTAGCCTTATTCCATCTTGATTCAAGGTCAGAGAGTCTGAGCATTTTTGCTCTTCAAGGCTGCATAATAGTATGTGCTGGCCAAAGGCCTGGTTACCAGATGTCTTATCCTTCAAGGCCTAATTACAAGATGTTTCTCCTTAAAGCATGGCTACTAGATGTTTGGAGAATTAGGAAAGTGTTTATACCTGTCTGTACTTTGTACCTTGACCTTGAGAGGAGGAGGTCTTTTGCCTCTCCCCTTGCTGGTGTATAAAAAGCTCATGAGGAATAAACTTAGGGCAACTGTAGTGTTGACTCAGAATCCCCCCGCCCAAAGCTATCTTGTGTCTCTGTCTTTATCTACA
>LZPO01044830.1:33856-45663 GCA_001675575.1 Neotoma lepida | reverse complement strand
TTTGAATGGCTTGACCTTAACACCAGTCATATGTAGACAACTACAGCTGCTATGAGTTCATGAGTACAGAAGGCACTGTTTCACTCTACTCTTCCGACCCCCAGCTATTCAGTCTTTCTACCCTCTCTTCTGCAGTAGTCCCTGAGCCCTGCGGTAGGCAGCAGGGTGGGAGTAGGGGAGACAGTTTGACGTGAATGTCCTATTTGTGGCTGAGCACTCCAATACTATGTCCATTTAGCAGAATAATAGTGGTTGATTCACCCCTGAGGCCTGTGAGTTCCCAACCATAGGTTCTTAGCCAGATTTACAGTAGCAGGCATGTGTTTCCTCCCATGGAACAGGCCTTAAATCTAATCAGAAAGTGGTCAGTTACCTCCATGACACAGCCTATCCTTAGCTTGACTCAGTCAACAAGTCTTTGTGTGCCTGTAATAAAGTGGAAAAGCTCAATAAGAAAGTACAGAACTATTACTACATAAAATAATCTCTGCAGCCCAGGAGACGGATCTCTAAGTCAGATGCTCAGTGATTGATCGTGGTGGTACCCAAAAGCTTAAGAGCCCATCCAGCAGCACAGGGTTTTGTTTTTGTTTTTGTTTTTTCTTCTTCCATCTTTTTCGCCTTCTAGATTCTCGTGCTCAGAATTAAGCATTAAGTCTCTTTGTGGATGAGCAGCACGCGGTGGAATATTCCAGTCTCTTTGCTTTTATGGTTGCACTGAGGGTGCTAAAGATGAATTGGAGTGCTATTTAGCAATCTGTGAAGTTAAAACACATCTGCAAGCTTAGTGGGAATCTTGGAAAAAGACTTTTTCACAAATTGAGCTTTTACTTTAGTTTTTTTTGGTAACTTCCTTTTTATGTTTGGATGCTTGAAATAAAATGATAAATAGCTTAAGTTATATGAATGATACCTTGTTTCCCTGGGACTCAGAATCACAGGGCATTGGCATGTTTTGAAGATATATGACAATTAATTATTTTTATGTGCTCATATATGAAATAGGCTACCTGTAGGAGAAAGTTTTGTCCAGTCCTGCCGGGCTCCCAAGATCCCGCACCCGCTCTGACTCAAATAAACACACAGAAGCTTATATTACTTATAACTGTATGGTCTATGGCAGGCTTCTTACTAACTAGCTCTTACATCTGAAATTAATCCATTTTTATAAATCTATGTTGCCATGTGTTCCGTGGCTTTACCTGTGTGCCATTACATGCTGCTCTCTGGACTGCGGGATGGTGTCTGCTCAGCTCTGCTTTCTTCTCCTCTCTCCCTAGTTAGAATCTTCCGCCTAACCTTATTTCTGCCTCACCATTGGCCAAACAGCTTTATTTATCAACCAATCAGAGCAACACATATTCACAGCATACAGAACACTATCACCATCAGCTACCTGTGTCATTGTTGGGCATTTTGTGGGTCAGAAGGTTGAAGCATATAACCCAGTGTCCTTGTTTCTTCTAGTAGAGTGGGCTAGCACTGAAAAGAGTGAAAATAAGGAGATNAGCAAGGACTGGCCTCCACTTCCACCTAACCTGAATTGAAGTGTGCGGACTTCTCATAGCTTATTCATATGGGGCATAGTTTTAAGTGCCTAACAAATCCTCGCAAAGTCAAGCTGAGAATCCTCCTTGGCACACCACACACATGGTATTCAGAAGACAGGTTTATCTGGTCAGTCTCAACACACTCTCTTATAAGCATAGTTCCTAGAGCCAGGTGACGTTCTGAGGTGCAGAGGCACAGAGTATATCTCTCCCACCAGCCTGTGGCTAACAAATAATTCTCCTGGTTGAAAACATGTCTCCTTCTAGTCTCCTCATTTTTCGTATGTGAACACCAAGCTTCTGTCACATTTAAGACAGTTCCTTGTCACTGCAGTGCAGTCAAACTCCCAAACTCTCCTTTCCCCAAAAGGAGCAGAAGCTATCAGACACAGAAGTGATGAACCATCACTGCTGTCTGGCGGGTCACTTAGAAGCACTTTCCATCTAAATTAGGAGGCGNTGTCCTTTTTAAGGTTAATCAGTCGTGAGTTCCTTATATTCCACCTCTTGCAGAAGCCATCAGGAGGATCCTCTTTACTCTGAGGAGTGACTCAACTTGACTGGCTTCAAAGGAAGGTATGACTCCAGGTCATGTTGGCCAGTAAAGCAAGGTACATGTGGGAGCCGAAAGGGAGAGGGCTCTGCTGCTTCCCAAGCAGAACATGAGAGTGATATTGAGAAGGTTACTTTGTGTCATTTTTCTTCATCTTAAAACTGGGTATGATGGTATCTTCCTATTCACATCATTATAGAATGAATGTGTAAGTAGATTATATTCATAGAGAACTGAGTATGATTGAATATTTGGGAAATTTCTAAAGTTTATTGAGTTTGGTTTTCCTTTTGGGGTGGGAGAGGAATGTTGTGTAACATCACAATACTATTTTTAATCATTTAAAATACTTTTACCTATGTTTACAAAGTGACTCAATATAGCAAGGCACTATACTTACAAATAAATAATAATGTATATTAATATTTCAATCCTTTTGATCCCTTCTAACTGTTGTAAATAAATATTCAACACTGGAACTGGCTTTATGCATAGAGTAACCATAATTAACATAGAGACCAAGGTTATGCATGTGGCCAAGAACTCGAGTTTATGAAACGAATGCTCCAGTTTAAAATACTTGTACTTGGTGTCGTTTGAAAGAAAATGGTCCCCCCAAAGAAAGCACTTTTAAGAGCTGTGGCTTTGTTGGAGTAGGTATGGTCTTGTCAGAGGAAGTGTGTCACTGTGGAGGCAGCCTTTGAGGTCTTATCTATGCTCAAGCCACGCCCAGTATCTCAGTTCATTTCCTGTTGCCTGGGCAAGATGTAGGACTCTCAGCTACCTCTCCAGCACCATGTCTGCCATGAACACTGCCATGTCCCGCCATGATGATAATGAACTGAATCTCTGAACTGTAAGCCACCCAATTAAATGTTTTTTTTTTATAAGAGTTGCTGTGGTCATGGTGTCTCTTCACAGCAATAGAACCCCTAACTAAGACACCTGGTTTCAGGGTATGTTCAGTTTGTTCTAGCTGAATGAGATGATAACAGGCCATACTTAGAGATCAGAGTCACCTGACTTCCTCCAAGCACTAAAGATGGTCACAACTGAATTCTNGGAAGTCTTGGTAGAGGGTCTATTCAGTGGAGGTTGAGGAGGAAAAAAAAATANGTACAATTAATTTCATTGGACTTTGTTTTTCTTTAAAGTTACTTGGAAAGCTCTTGAGAAGCTGAAAGCTATTTATCTATGAGAATTTGTCATTATAATTTGAAGATGCTTTAGTCTGCATTATTCATTAGTGAAACCACAGCTAGGCCAGTGGCCCCTTAGGAAGTGATTTAACTCAGTCCTAATAGTCAACGAACCAAGTTATCCTTTACATACTGATAATGAACATTTATTCCTAAAGTCCCCTGGGCTTTTTACTTTTGGTTTACACATCTCCCACTACTGCTTCCCTTCCCCGTATACCTTTTTTCCTGAATTTAAATCATTTTCTCCAAACTCTGAGTAATTGCAACTTACTAGGTTCCATCCTTAGTATTATATAGACTTTTAGGGTAAGTACATATGTATAACAATCTTTTTTTTTTCTCAGAATAAAAATGTCGGCTTAAATTGAATTTTACTCAGGGACATGTGCATTTAATCATAGACAGTAGAATCAGCAAAAAATACATGTCATTAGACTTTTGTAAGTTAAAACTGATATTTTTTTTAAATCAGTTATTTCAAAAACGCACTTTTTAGAAAGGCAGGGTGTGCCACACAGCTGATCAGTCCTGGTGCAATCAGAGCCTGCATTGTCTTCAGAGAGCTGCTGTCTCCCAGGCCTGGCCCCTAGAATGGATGAGTAGCTTTTGTGACCCCCAGATGTGGAGTTCTTTGAAACTACACGTCTGGGGAACAGTCCTTTTGTTACNGTGCAAGAGGAATATCAGAATTTCCTGGGAGTGGGTCATCACAGGAAATTATCAGCAATTCATAGACTTTCCTTTTTGCGTTCAGTTCAGCCTCAAGGGTAATCACAAAAGATTATAGTCTCCATTTCAGCTTTCACATCTCCGAAATATTCTTCTCTGCTGAGAGCATGATTGATTCCCAGAGGACAGCTTTTCACCCTAGCTTTAGGAGGGCTGGTCAAGCTAAAGTGTTTCCATAACTGCCTGTCACTGAGATTGTGCGTGACCCTGTTGTCTGGCAGATATTTGGTGATTCTGCACTAATTATACAAAACATTTTAAACAAAATGACTTATATTACTAGGTAGAAGTATTTGTCCAATTTTAGTAAAAATGTTAGACATGATGGGAGAGGCATAATGGTTAATAAAAATTTCAGATGAATGTCATGAAAATTGAAGGACCAAGCATCCTGATAGAACTAATTTCAGAAAATGAAAAAAAATAATTTAAGACCATTTCTGAAAATCTTCCTACTACATGGNTACATTGTAATAGCTTTTTGCTCGAAATGGTAAAGTTTGGTATTTTTATTTGTTTGTTTTTTGTTTGTTTAACTAGCTGTGTAGCCCAGGCTGGCCTTGAACTCATGGCATTGATCCTTCTTCCACTANCCAAGTGTTGGAATTGCAGGCATGTGCCACNATGCCTCATCTGAAANAATAAATCTTTNGAGTGTTACTGAGAGCCACTTGGTGTGTTTCCTGACCAATCACTNTGTTGTACATGTAGTATTTTCTTTGTTTCTTTCATTGTTGTTCGTGTATAGTATATACAGGTGTGTGCACCCAGTCCTGCACATGTGGAAGCCAGGGGTAGACATTTGGTGTCTTTGAGACAAGGTCTCAAATTGAACCTGGTGCTCATCGCTTTGCTAGACTAGCTAGCCAGCAAGCTCATGAGACCTGCCAGCCTGCCCGCCTGCCCCTACTCTGGAGCTGTGGTTACAGGCATACACACTGTGCATAGTTATTTTGCCTGTGTCCTAGGGGTCTGAACCCAGGTCCTCATGCTTACACAGCAAGCACTGTATTCACTGAGCCATCCTCCAACTCCATCTCTCTATTTCTTGATTAGAAAATGCTGATGTTGAATCTGCATAAGCAAACTAGACGCATTTTTAATTTGGTGACTTTGTTGACTACCTTTGCTCTCCCCTATTTTGTGGTGATCCTATTTAGAAAGAAGACTTTGTATATATCTGAAGTAAGTTTGAGTAATAAATTTTCCTTTGCTGGAAATAACCGTCCTCTTACAAATTTAAAAGAAAATGAAGATGGTTCTACTTAAAACTAATTTTGGATTGAATTCCTTGCCTCTTCGCATTCATGTAAAATAATTTCAAGTCAAATGAACAAATTTTGAATGTCAAGCTGTACAGTTAGCAGAGCCTTAGTCAATAAAGCAATTATCACTGTTGCAAGCAGAGTGAGGCATTTTATTACAGCTCTTTATTTTCCCTTACAACTGTTGTATATTTTTATAATATAAATGGAGAAACAAACTTGAACAGGTATGTTTTCTACTGAGAAGAGCTGATAAATGCATACATACACAAGCACACAAAGGGNCAGGACAATAGGAATAGGAAAACATAATCAAAGTTAGTTTTGATAGTCCGTGTCCGTAAAACCACTCAGGCAATTATTTGGCAATTAAAATCATAAAATGTTAATTTTGACAAGATGAGCCTGCAAGGGGCAACAGAACACTCAGATCTGAGAGTGGGCTTCCTTTGTTTACGATCAGAGACAGGTAGAAGACGTTAAAGTTCATTCATTCACAGGATGCTCCAGTAACATGGGCTTTCGGATAAAACACTGTCAGAGTTTGAATATGACGTGTCCTCCACAGGCCCGAGTGTCGAGTGCTTGCTTCTCAACTGCTGACACTGTTTTGAGAGGTTCCTGAAACTTTAGAAAGGGTAGAGCCTTGTTGAAGAAGGTCACAAGGAAGATGCCACTGAGGGTCATCCTACTTTCCAGTCCCCTCCCCTTCTCTGCTTTTTGCCCTCTGGATATCCATGTAATGCTCTGCACACTGTTATATTAACATTTTGATTTTGTTTTTTATCTCCAATTCACATTTAAAGCTACAGTGTAGCTTATTTTTTGTGGAGCATGTACTTAGCTTTGTGCAAGGCTCTAGGCTCNATCCGGAAAGCATAAATGACCAGAAAAGGAACATTTAACTGGCCATCTTAGATTTTTGTTTGCTCAGTCTGGCAACGATAGAAGATCTGTTCTAAGAGGAAGGGGCTTCCACAATATCACTAAATTTCTCAAAATCTTTCCTCTTTTTTCAAGTTAAGAAGGTTATACTAAAATCATACTGGTTTATATAGAGTCTGTTCTACCTGCTCCAACTAGAATTCCATTTTCAGTTTGTTACTGTATTGGATTTCCAGTTAGGATCCTTTTTAGATGTGTGAATTCTATTACTCAAAGCAAAATTAAACAAAGCAGCATCCTGGGTGTGAGGACACATGTCTCGCATTTTTGAGGCAGAGGCAGCATATCTCTGAGTTCAAGACCAGCCATATCTACAAAGCAAGTTCTAGACTAGACAAGGCTACACAGTAATGTGGATAGTCCGGGAGATTTTACCACTACACAGGGAGTGGCCGAGGAACTCCAAGCCTGGTCTTAGGACTGTAACATTCCAGATCTGTTGCTGTGCATGGGGCCTTGCCACATCTCAGTTACCACATGCTTAGTATGAGAGTAAGGAATGTGCTATCAGACATTTACAGGAGAAAATGTTTATGCTTTGCAGAATTAAGAATCTATCAAACAGGTCTGCATTTCTGTCTTTATACCTAGAGGAGTTTCCTCTTTATCTCTGTTTTTAATCTGCACCATGGACCTGATTTTCCTCAGCACCGTGCTGTATATGTTGGGTTCTTGAGCAGTGTTCCAACTTGTTTAGGCAAAATGGTTTTGAAAGGATGCCAGTTAATGTGTTTTGCTGTTCCAGAGGTGTATTGATTTTTAAATCAGGAATGATCACCTCCCTGGTCTCTCAGAACTTTTTAGCCCTTATACAGAAAGCAAGTAAACATATCCTCACTTACATGAATTTGGAGATCTCACATCAGTTATCCTTAAAACCACGTCTGGTCTGCCAGTGTCAGCACATAGAATCAGGTGACATGCATGCAAGTTCCCCCCTTAGAACAATAAAGAATTCAGACTTAGGTTGGGGTGCTNAATTGTCCACTATTGNAATTTAATGGGTATATTTGGGAGGGGTTTTCAAGTGATGACTTTGGAAAGAAAAAGCCAACTCTCTTTGGGCCTGGTGAGATGGCTCAGTGGCTGAGAACGCTTGCTGCGTGAGCACAAGGGTCTGCGTGATCTCTCACTTCCCATATCCACTTAAAGAACCAGGAGTGGCTGATTGTGTGCCTGGGACCCCAGCACTGGAAGTGGAGACAGCCCAGTGGCCAGCCAGACTAGTGATAGGTAACTGAGCTGCTGATTCAGTAAGATACCTGTCTCAAAGAAGTAAGAGGGATCGTGGTAGAGCAGGGCACTTGAGGCTCTTTTACACACACACATACAGACATGCAAACACCACACACACACACACACACACACACACACACTAGAAGCCAGTGTTGAAGATTATCTTCTATCTAGCCTGTCTTCCAAATGTTATGATAGCTCTCTTCTTCAAATGTGTTACCGAACAACCATTCTCATAACTTGCCCTCATATGAGAAGATTCCTTAGTCTGAGTTTCTGAAATGGTATATATTATTTTGTTTCATTTCACCCCAAGGAGACCCAATACTAGACAACACAGGAGACAGTCTATTTATTTTGCATTCTCTTGGTGAAACCAATTCCTGTTGTTATTACTCTGAACAGCGAACTGTAACAACTTCATGGGTATTTATATTTGTGTCATACAGTTCATAGTCAACCATGTATTTTTTAAAATGTTAATATATTTTATTGAGAAATATAAAACAACNCTTTGAAGGAAGCAACTTCTCTGGGGACAAGAAAATATTAATGTTATTTCCCACTATTTCATTTCTTNTACAGAGCTATTAAATTTTGCAATAGAGGTAAATTCTCATTAATTTCTTCAATGNTCCCAAATAAGTTTTATCTCTTTTACAAATTCTTTAATTTTTCTCATTTCTTTCAAAANCCTACATAGCAATATGGTAGGAAGTATTGTNACAGTGTCTTTGTAGATGAACACAAATCTATCAATGCTGTGTTTATAATTTGACCAGAAATTATTTTAATTATAGGAACATTGAGAATAAAATGAAAGCCTTCCTGGAATGTTCTTTGTATCCTGATGGGAAAAAATGCTTTCTTTCCTAATGATTTTAGTCATGTCTTAACATTTGCTTGTTTAAGAATGGAAGCAATGAAAAGCAGAAGTTCTGTTAGCCATAGCTCAGCTTTTTACCCTAAAGCTTGTCCTCTTCCCCCATAGCTCAGCTTTTTACCCTAAAGCTTGTCCTCTTCCCGAGAGTAGCAGTTTCGGTTAGGGTTGAATTTGGTCTATGTTTTCTGATTCATCAAATCAACCAGTCAGACCTTTGCATATGTGTTATTAACCTGAATTGGGAATCCTATGCCACAGAATCTCAGTTCTTTACTTTGCTCATCTAGCACTCTGATAGGGTCATCACTGTCCAAGTTAGTCCTGGGTATGAGTGTAAGTAGTACTGTACCCACAGAGGAGTAAGTTGACCATCTCTTTGTTTAAACTGACCTCTGTGAAAGCTCACTGGGGTGGCACTCCGAATAATGCAGCAGCCTAAGTACAACTTTAAGTCATTTCTCTTGAGCCTTTGTAGCATGGGAAATCACCAGGCATGTGGGCAGCCAAAAAAAGACAACCTTTTATATATGTAGTGACTATGTTTGCTACATACAAGGATCCACTGTCAGAGTTAAGACATTCCATGTCAGTAAGAGACACACACTAGCCTTCTGGCATCTCCCAGTAACAAAATAGCAATAAAACTGCCAGAAAGAGTAAANTTTAAAGTTTGTTCTTTCTACTCAGAACAGCTTAAAAATGGTCTGTCAAGCCAGGCATGCTCACTCACACCTATAATGCAGCACAGGGGAGGTTGAGGTCAGGGGATTGCCATGAGTTTAAGGCAATCTGGGCTGCATACTGAGCTCCAGACTATCCTGGGCTATAGAGTGTGACACTGTTCAAAAATAAGTAAATGAACAAATAAATAAAAAATTGGATGGGGGCAGGGGAGAAAGGAAAGAGAGCAATAAAATGACTCCTAATGACATTCCAGTGTGTGTGTGTGTATGTGTGTGTGTGTGTGTGTGTGTGTGTGTGTGTGTGTGTGTTGGGGGTGGGTATATATACACACACTCACACATTGGGACCTTGCTCAGCCATCATCAGAGAAGCTTCCTCTGGCAGCAGATGGGAACAAATACAGAGACCCACAACCATCCATTATGGAAAGAGTGAGAGACCTTGGAACACTCAGCCCTAAAAGGGATGTCTCTAACAAATCCTTCCCCTCATAGCTCAGGGAACCCTGCAGAAGAGGAGGTGGAAAAAGTGTAAGAGCCAGAGGGGATGGAGGACACCCAGAAAACAAAGCCCTCTAAATCAGCATATGGAAGCTCCTATGAATTCAGAGATTGAGGTAGCATGCACAGGTCTGCATATCAGGTCCTCTGCATGTATGTTATAGCTTCCAGTTTAGGGTTTTTAATGGGATTCCTGAGTTTGTAAATGAGTGGGTTTCTGATTTTTGTGCCTTCTCTTTTCCTTCTGTTTATTGGTCTTGTCAACTCCAACATGTTTTTGTTTTATCTTACTATATTTTATTTTATTATTTTTTTTAAAAAAAACCTTTAATCTCTAGAAATCCTAAAACCTAAAAACAAATTAGTTTAAGAATCTTCTGTATGTTTCTTTTGATCCTGCAAAATGAGACTGTAGAAGAACTATCAGAAAACGTAGACCTTTACAAACTGTTCCTTCAAAATAGATGAAGACTATTTTTTCCTTACTCCAAGCCATCCTCTTTGTGGATGGAATAAACGTGCTTGTTGGCTCTCAGATCCCTACAGAACTCAGTGGAAGAGATCAAGCTTCCTAACTGTGTTCATTTACTTCTTCCTTGACAGTTCCACACACGTATATCATGAATTTCAGTCATTTCACCCATTGCCCTCTCTCATCCCCTCCTCTCTCCCACTGAAACACTTCTTCCCAAGAAACCCTCTTTGTACTTCCGCATCTCTGTTTTTGAAGTAACTTTAGAGAGAGATTGCTCTTCAGTAATGAAGCTGTCACTTTTAAATGTGTCATTTCATGAATATTTGAAGTGTAATGAGACTCTTTTGTCACTTTTNCCCCCCATAAATCTGATATTGAGAAAGAAAGGGATGAAAAAGAATAGTTATTCTTTGTGTACTATAGTAATTTGATAATGTCACAGTTAAAAGGCTGATGCTTAGCCAAACTTCCAGAAGGTCCTAAACCACAGGGTTTAGTAACTGAAGTCCTCTTTGCAGTAATAAAGGGAAGGCAGGTGCAAATGATGACACCCCACCCGTCACCCCCCCTGCAATCCCGCTGACCGGTAATCCCTTAAGGATTTTCAGAGTGTTTTGTTTACGTTCTGTTCAAACAGCGACAACTTGAAAAGGGGGCAGAACAGCCCAAATTTTATAGGGCTTTCAAGAAGTTACTCAATTAAAAGTAGGCAGGGGCAAATGAAGAGCAGACAGAATGGAAAAGAGAAAAGCCATGGGCACTTCTTCGAGACGCCTTCTGGATTCTACTATGGCCACGTGATACATGGTCCCAGCATTCTTTGCAGTGTTCCTTTGCTAGGGTCAGTGTGGAGAGAGAACCCTGCCTATGCTTGAAGCCTGACTCTAGTCCTTGAGCGCATAAGGGTGAACAGCAACTGACTTTCTAAGGGCCTGGGATTCTTCATCTGTATGGGGAAGTCATAAGTGAGAAGGCGTGAGCTAACCCTTCCATGTACCCTAGTCTAGAGTAAGGCTCCCAGAGTAAGCTGCTCTTCTGACATTGTTTATTAGCGTTATGACTCATCTAGAGAAAGGAATTCTGAAGCAGATACCCTTGCAGGATGACACTGATGTGTCTGTCTCCTGGATACCTGAGGCACGAGAAGGCCAGAAAGGGAGAGTAGAGCCCAAGGTTGGACAATGCACAGGAANCAGACCTTGTTTGTTTGTTTGTTTGCTTGCTTGCTTGCTTCTTTCCCNTGCCTTCTTATTTTACTTAATAGTGACTTTCACCCTCCAGATAACAATTGGTTTGTACTGTCTCACNTTTCAACTTTAAAACAGTGCNCNTCTCATCTTTGACTCATGTCCCCATGCAGACTGNAACATCATCTGAGCCACAACAGGACTCCAGAAATGTTTATTGGATGGATGATTTTNAAATATTAAAAAAAAATTTTGAAACCCTGGCTTCTAATTCTGTTTAGTAGCAATGGACTTACCGAACTGTGTAGGTAATATGTGAAATTACCTTAAGAACAGCATGGGTAAAAGAAAGTCCCCCATAATTCTTGAATAATATTCCCACTTACCAGGGTAGCCCCTGGGCTATTCCTAGGCCCAGCCTTCCTCCATAGCTAAATTGTTTAAAGACATGGGATGAAGCTTCAATTGCACCCTCTTGAGAAGTATTGGGATGGCCGAACAAACTTGTGGTTCTGTTGAAGTCACATCAAGAAAATCATCTAGTGTCTAAAATGTAATCCAGTACCTGACCACACAGTGCTGGAGATGCCGCCTATCT
>LZPO01044830.1:17890-33346 GCA_001675575.1 Neotoma lepida | reverse complement strand
AGCGGGGAGGTGGGTCTCTAGGACGTGCAGACACGTGTGAATATGCACATTCTTCTCCAAGCACCAGATGATTACTTCTAACTTTTACTTTTTTTAGAAAAGAAGAGGCTTATCTGGGACCAATAAATTCTGCCAGGTAAGGGATTCTGGTAGCTGGAGCAGTGTGGCAGGGATTTATTTATTTTTCCTTTTATAAGCTTTGTTATGATTATTTCCCAGCAAATCATAATTTTCCCTCTCCGTGGACTTTTTTTGTGTAAACAGAAATGACATGAGCTAAATTGATATAACTAAGTAACAAGCATTTGTTCATATAAAACTTACATCGTACACTTAATAAATTGTTGAGAGCACTCATTTTTAACAATTAAATGTCTATGAACTGCCAATTAAACCTNTAAAAATATTGCTTTGGTGTATAATTGCAATTCTTCCAATAATTTACCTTAACATTCTATATATGAAATTGTTATATACATATGTAATTTTTTTATTCAATTTAACAGCTTGACATTTTAGTGTTTATGGGAATGCCTTTATTAATCTAAGATCNATTATTCATTCTGGAAATCACTGAATGAATAATAAAAGAGTTACCACTGTTGTGTGACTTCCTGGGGAGATGTAAAGAAACATCTGCTCAGCCCAGTTGCTGAGGGATGGATTCTGTCCAAGTCTGTTGTCCCAGTTCCGTCAATGAGTTTACTGGAGTTATTTACAGGAGTGTGCACAACTCAAACGTAGCTAAACTACCAGGAAGTCTTATGGGCAACATACAGGCATCTACACCACTGAGGAGTCCTACCCACAGCATGCACAACTCATATAAACTGCACTACTGGAGAGCCCCTGGGCAATTCGCAAGCAACTTCATGACCAAAGTGACCTCCACAGTTCATTGCTTACTCCTCTGTAACCTCAGGGAAGGGAGAGACCTCCTAAAGGACAGCGTGAAGGCTCCTGAGCCCCATAAGTGCCATGAAACTTGTAGGCTCTCCCTGCCTCCAGTGAGGATCTTGGCTGCTCTGATTCAACGTGGTNATGATCATATTCAACCCAGCTTCACTACAGCCATTGACTTATTCAACAGATCTCATTCTGACTATAGAGAATGACCATCCGCTACAAAAAAAAAAAAATAAGGCAATTAATAGTAATTCTTTTCATCTAACTTTTAGAACATTGCAGGAAGACATAAAANAAAACTTCAGAATATTACCACTTTCTACTTTTTAAAAATCTGAAAACCCTTTTTATGATGCTGCAAATCTAAATCTCGCCCAGATGGTTCGGGCATTGAAGGTCAGATNTCAGTACCGGGCACTTGTTTCAAGGGATCAGACAGACTGGCAGCTAGAGCATCTATACTCTTTTACATTTTTCTTTTAATTAAATTGTGTCTGACAAATAATATTTTAATAAAAATTTAATTGTAGCTGGTTTAGACTTTCTGTTGCTGAGACAAATACCAGAGAAAACAATGTAAGGGGTTGGGGGGGCGTGCATAGTTAATTTTCACACATGTGACCAAAATACAAAAGAAAACACAACCTAAAAAGAGTAACTTTATTCTAGATCACAGTCTCAGAGGTTTTTGCCAANAGTCCATGGCTCTGTTTATTCTGGGCCTGTGATGAGGCAGAACGTTGTGGTGTTGGGATGATGTGGCTGGCAGAGGCTACTCATCTCGTGGTGGATAAGAATCAGGGTGTGAGGGAAGGACTGGGGGCCAGGTCTACCCTTCAGCAGCATGTGCTCCTCCAGGTAGGCCTAACCTCTCCCAGACTCCACTCTCTGTCCCCCTAACACCACCTGTGAAAGATGGAACACTGAGCCTGCATGGAACATTTTGTATTCTAGCCATAGTAGGAGAGATTTCTTTGGATTTCAGTCTGNTGTGGCAGGGATGGTGTGATGACCTAAACAGCTGCCATCCTGATGGGCAGAGGGAAAAACAGAAGCTTTTTGTGGAGGGTTTCCTTCTTCTTGCTCTCTAGCTCCACCACGGTCCCCCAACCTATGGGGTAGTGCCACTTGTGTTAGGATGTGTCATTCCCCCCATCCCCTCCCAACCTCCTCTTCACCCACACTCCAACCCCATCCCTGCTTAGCTGATCCTCTCTGGAAATGACCTTATAGATACACCCAGAGGTGTACTTGTCTCAGTCCACACTGGCACTCAGGATTTACCATCAAAATGAACATCTATGAAAAAGATAAAAGGGATTTAAGCAAGAGGAAAACATGGGTATTTTCTGAAAAATTCATGTAAAGAAACTGATCATTTTCCATAGAAAATAGAGAACTTTTTCTAATATTCATTTTTTATTACTAGAAAACCATTTCTTTTCTAGTTATCTCATGCTTTACACATTAAAGTAAATTAATGATACCAACAACAATAAATACAGTAATAAGTATAATCTTTCTGTTAGATAACATTCCTATAGCTGTCTCTTATACACATCTAGATGTGTATAAGAGACAGTGTCAGGGATAGCCCTTGCTCCCACCGTTGGGAGTCCCACAAGAAGACCAAGCTATTCAATAGAGTATCCTTTATAGTGAGAGACATCAGAGGTAAGATTTTGATATGGCTAGCTGCATGTCATTCAGATGAAAGGCAGCAAGTCAGGAAACAAGGAAGACATTAAAATTGCTGTCCCAACTGAATTGACTTTGTGAGGAAATCTATGGATCTTCCACACTACAGGAGCCAAATCTGGTGCCAGTGTCTTGCAGGGAAGGGACCTCCTTAGCATGCTTTGGGAAGCAAGTGGCTGGGAACTTGTCTGCCTCTATATTTGGAGTGTTCAGCCATGACTTACCCTTAGGGATNGAAAATAGGAAGCGATGTTTTCAGTCTGGTGTGGTACAGATGTCAGATTGAGCAGGATACAGTCATATTAGGAATTCTTTGGAAAAGAATTTAGGGAGAACAGTCCTATTCAAGGATTGTGTTGGATCTACCCCTAATTGTCTTGGTTTAATAAAAAATTTTAAATTAGAATATCTTAGGTTCATATTTGTGTGCACTTCTGTGCCGTACCATAGGTAAAACCAGGAGATATGCATTTATTTTAAGCAATGGNAGTTTTTATTTTAAAGATTAATTTTCAATATATTTTTAAATGAGTGATATAAAAAAATGTACATTCTAGCTATGGTTTAATAAATATTATTATTTATGCTTTTAAAAGCACCTTGATATAAATATAAAATACTAGTGTAGACATACAGCAAAGATGAGCAAAGTGGCATTCACAAATTAGTGTTTGATAGATGTCCATACAATTTTATCCTTTGTATTTCACACATTACCGGATGGGAAGTATTTTACACAGTCTGAGAATAAAAACTCTTGATAAAGGCTCTTTTGTCAACTTTGAAAAATTNATGATTTTTAATACTGCCTATTTAGTCTTTTTTTATTTTTAAGTCAAATACAAATTGATATGCTAATATATCCATATCCCTAGGAGCCATCAGAAAGTATTTAGATATATACATTTGCAAATAAAATAAATACATAATGTTTTCTTTGCTGACTTTTTGGGATTTTCTTTTCTTACTGGTGGTTTTTTTGTTTAGCTTGATTCTGGTTTGCCTAATTCTCATGCAATAAAATTCAAGGACTGTTGAGGTAGGACAGTGGTAACACTTGCCTAGCATTCATGAGGCTCTAGGTTGGCATGTGAGACCCTATCTGCCATTCCAGAACACGTACATTCAAAACATCACCCCATTCCTTTACTATCACCTCTCCCAACTCTTAAACTGTAGCAAAAAGGAGGCTAATTCTAAAAACTTTGAATTTTTATTTTTGGAGAATCTCATATGTGAGTACACACTGTATTTACCTAGTTTCTACCTCTCCGCCACCAACTTCTCTAGTGCTCCCCATCCCNTTCTCAGATTCATTACCTCCTCTTCTATAATTATCATTGTGTTTTATATATATATACATGTCTCCCGTTATTGTTGCTATATGTGACATATATAACAATAACTGTCCTCTTTACTGCTGTATGTAAGTTCTCCTAAGTGCTAATTTTATACTTTCTTGATTTATAATCATGATCAGGGANGGTATTTATTTCTTCTCTCTCAAATGTCATCATCTAATCCAATGTTAAACTCTGAGCTCGGGAGATTTCCTAGTTGGTGGTGTCAGTTGACCTGTCCTTGTTCCTGTGGCACCTGTTGATGAGTAATTCACCCCCCATCATCTGCATTGTTTTGTCAGCTGCCAGTTGTCTGATGTTAATGCTGGGGATTAATTTCTGGGNTACANGAGAGAATCATCACAGTCTCTTTTTATCTGCTCTTCGGATAGCATTGTCTCTTTTTCTAAGTGTGATGGCTCTACAACCATGCATTTTCCTGTGGCTGAATACTTTCATTACTGTATATTTCCCCTAATATGTAGGTTTTACATGGAGGCCAAAATGAATCACAAGCTATAAATCAAAACCTTGCTTGATCAATATTTAAACAAGGGTTGCATATTAACCAATCTCTTGCATGCGTCTGAGTGTTCATTTGTAATATGCTTTCCAGTACACTGAATTTCAATCCATAGGACATGAAAGCTAATAAATTATTTTAAAATAAAGATACACACTTTCTCTTCTGTAATAAGAGCCTGACATTTACAACTTTGCCATAAATCAAAACTTAAGAAGTTAAATATATCTGTAGTGACTGTCACTGAGATCATTTGAGACCATGTGGAGCATTATCGCTTCCTACAAGGAAAACATTAACAACTTAATTTTAACCTGAACGCGTGGATCTTTGGTTTTCTTGTAGTATGACTCTTTAAATTGTCCCATGCCTCCTTTCATNGATAGTAGGTTGCTAGGGATGTGGTGATTCTCTTGTGGTCCTTTGTGTGTTATGACTTCAAACAGGTTTGTTTTGCTTTTGTTTTTATTCTTAACTCCCAGAGACAACATTGCTGATGAGTGAGATTCTTTGATAGCCTCATTTGGGAACTAAGAGTTAAAACCTTAAGGAGTAATTCTGCTCCTCCTGTTTGCCCACATTGCTGTCTTTCCTTNGAAGATAATTTTGACATTTTGTTTTTCATCATTTGTTCTTCAGATGGACCCTGTGCAGAAAGCAGTCATTAACCACACGTTTGGAGTCTCCATTCCCCCAAAGAAGAAACAAGTTATTTCTTGTAACGTCTGTCAGCTTCGCTTTAACTCGGATGTGAGTATCACTTTTTTATTGCTCTCTGAAGTGTGTTGATTGTGCCGGTACTGATTGGCCTGAATAGCTTCATATTTGCGTGCTCCGTGGCATCTCAGCCTGGTTCCTCTTGATGGCCCACTGGCTCCAGTGTGTCTAATTTCCAAGTGACATAGAGTCAGTGTTTCCAATGTGAACAGTAGGACAAGTGATTGATCATAAAAATTAAAATGTTCTCTTGTTTTATACTTGAGCCCACTGATTCTATTTGCTTGTCAAAATACTTGAAAATCAGAAAATATGAAAAAAATTGAGTGAATGCCAAAAATGTTATTTTTGACAAGAACTATCACATTTCATGCATATGTTCAATCTTACTAAATAGCTCAAACACTAGTGTATTATACAAGTTAGGTTTCCATTTCATATAAATACAGGAAAAAAAATTTATAACTAGGCATCATAGGCATTCTGCTAAAAAGAGATACCAAAGAAAGGGTAAAAATCTAAGTAGATTTTTGAATGTATAAAAAAATAACAGTAGAAATCTGGTAATATTTAACTACCAGATAAAACCAGTTTCCAGCACAGATGGGCTCTGAAGAACTGTATCTTGGATGTGGGATTTCCCAAGTTTCTGGACTCAAAAAGCCATTTTGCAAATAGCATACCACAGATTTAATGTGCTTTTAGAAATACAAAAATAACAGACATCCTTCTTCGTATATACCATGATGTGACATTTTCATAATTCTACACAGTAAGCCCAGCGAAATTGCCTTCACTGGAAAAGAAGTTGATCATGATCTGAACAATTATGTTTAATGTGATTTCAACCAAAACCATGTTTGNTACCTCATAAGTTTTCATANTGAAGAATTTAAATGCACCTAAATAAACAGAGGAACATAGGATGATAATTCATTTGGCACCTCAGTATTATTGAGATATCAATTCTCCTCAGANTGTAAAGACAGCAGAATGAATACCCAAATTCCCCAACCTTCTCTTTTTGTTAAAAATCACCCACTTCTTAGAATACACATAGGAAAGAAGGGGAAATCCCTAGAGGCATAAATTTTGAAGATTTATACTTCCCGATTTCAGTACTTGCTACAAAAGCTACAGTTATCAAGGTACATTGAAAAGTCACTCCGTCTTGGGGCTGGAGAGATGGCTCGGCAGTGAAAAGTACTAGCTACTTTTGCAGAGGACTGGGGTTCCATTCCCAGCATCATCCCTAACTCCAGTTTCCCCTAACTCCAGTTTCAGGGGAACTGGCGCCCTCTTTGGGTCTCCATGGGTACAGCACACATTAGTGCACTTGCATCTGTGCAGGCAAAACACTCATACACATAAAGATAAATAAATCTTTTTAAAAATCTCATCCACTTTAACTCTTCAAGCCCTATTTGTCATTCCTAGTTATTATCAACACATAGTACTTTTTATGTAACCTTCCAGAGTTTTTTTGTTTTGTTTTGTTTTGTNTTTTGCTTTTTTTAATGAAACTATATCTAAATGTGAACATGTTTTTCTTTTTCTTACATATAGACTAACAAACTTTTTTCTACCTTTGTTTGTCTGTTTGTTTGGTGTTCATGTACCAAACATGCACTATGTTTGTGTGTGTATACATATATGTGTGCATGCATGCGTGCACATATGTGACCAAGAGTGTGAAGGTCAGAAGTTGATGTCAGGTGTTTTTCTCAATCTCTCTCCTCCGTGTTTTCTTGTGACAGGATCCCTCACTAAACCTGGAGCTCATCTTTTCAGCTTGATTGTCTGGTCAATGAGCTCCAGAGATCTGATTTTCTGTCCCCAGCAGATTGNTGCCACACCTGGCTTTACATGGATGCCCAGGTCCTCATGTGTGCATGGCAGACACTTTACCCATGGAGCCATTTTCCCACCTCCTGCCTGGTATTTCTTACATTAGTGTTTCACTGAGAAGCCATTCTGTTGATGTAAAGCACTCCTTGACCTTTCTATTTGCAAATGTACTGGACAAAGATACTTATGTCCTAAGGACCTAGATCCTCGTAATACATTGCCTTACATCACCAAGGGGAAGTAAGTTAGCAGATGGAATTAAAGGTGGTAATCACCTGTCTCTAAAGTACAAAGACTATTCATCACTGTCCTGTGTGCCCAGTGTACAAGGCTCCTTGAAAAGGGAGGAGGAAGGCAGAAGAAACAGTCATTAGTGATTCATTGATTGCCCATTGATGGCTTTGAAGTTAAAGGAATGTGCCAAAAGCCAAGGAATATGNACAAGTTTAGAAGTCAGTCTTACCAATACCTTTGTTTTAGCCCAGAGAGATGCACATCCCACTTCTGGTGCCCAACTGTACGATAATAAATTTGTGTTGCTTTTAGCTTATGATAGTTTCCTGTGAAAGCAGTAGAAAACTACACCACCAGTCTGTGTGCATGTCCCATAGTCTATTTACTTAGTGCCCGTTAGGTTATTTGTTCAGTGACTTATAGGTGACCATGTAGGTTGTTTCCCATTTAGGAGTATTGCATGTATTTTCATAGTCAGTACACAACAGAGCTGGGACATAAATCTGGGTGTCTTGCCTCTAAATCTGCAGGTGTGCCTACAAAAACTATTTCCTGTAATTTGACTTTTGTCTAAGGATTAATTGAACCCTTCCTGGATGACGGTGAGACATTCCAAAGAAGTAGCTTTTGCCAGCAAGTGATACGTGACTTTCTGAACAAGAAAGCTAGAGCACATTGCAGATCTTCCACTCAGTTCTCAATTGTATATACAACACTGCATTTGGAGACGTGGAGGGCCAGGCATGGTAACACAGAGCTTTAATCTCACACTCAAGAGGAAGAGGTAGAGACAGGCAGATCTCTGAAGGTTTAAGGCCAGCATGGTCTATACAGTGAGTTTCAGGACAAACGAGCTACATAGACCCTGTCTCAAAAAAAAACCAATAAGTTCTTGAACATGGGTTGAAGTTCTGGTTCTGAACTTGGGAAATGACACCAACACTGTTGACCTTAGTTTTCTCTTATATGATGGGACTATGGACCACTCCAGGTCTGTGGTTAAAAATAATCCCTGTGGTATCACCATCAGCAGAACAGGATATAAACACATCTGTCATACAGATGGGACCAGCTAAGACCTCAGAATTATGCTTTCTAGTGTGTCATGGAAGTCAGGTGTGGTAGTACACCCTGCAATCCCAGAACATAGGAAGTGGAGGCAGGAGAGTCAGGATTGATGGCTAGCCTTGTCTGTGGAGCAAGTGTGAGGCCTGGACAACATGAGACCCTGTTTGAAAAACCAAAATAGAAAAAATAAAAATAAAAAACAAATCTGTCCCGTGGGTGCTTGAGGGGAGGTGTAAGAATTATCTCTCTACTGTTCAGAACTTCTCACACCTTTGGTGTGCGCTCACCATCCTCCGTTTTTTTCTGAGTGTAACTGATATGGACAAGGACAACTGCGTACGTGGTAGCAGATGACCACCGGCTTCCTGCCACTCACTACTCAGTAGCCCTGTGGAGAATAAAGAAAGAAATGAGATTTCTGAGTCATGCTTAGGTTCTGGGCAATAAAACCACAAAATCTGGATGGTGGACTCAGAAATGTGACATATATGTGTTCCCAGTGTTTAGTAATGGCGCTATAATCTGCATAACTGAGCTCTCTAACTGAGCATTTTTTATTGGAGGAGAGAGTTTATTATTTTATAATTACCCTATTTACATTTTAATGCAAGAATTAAGAAGATGCTCATCCTTATTTCCTTAATAACGTTTCTAAATCAGCCCNAGACTGAATTGGCTTCACTCTTCGGTGTAGAAAATATGTTTATTGAAGGATCTGGAAGGCAAATTTGCACAGTAAACAGACTGCTCTCCGTGGTTCCCTATAACGCACATAAAACATACCAGGGTAGGCCTGGTGAGGTAAAGCTCCAAGCGACCTAATTTCAGCGTTCTGCAGCCCGCTTTGTCCAGCTTTTACCATCTCAATAGAACGACGCCACTGTCGGGAAGCCAAAGGCTGCAGCTTTATTTACACAGTGAAGCCTTATGTAAATGAGCAAGCATTAATCACAAACATTTCCCAAGTGAACCTTTACAAATTGACACCGTTAACTTTGCCAGGGGCAGGCACTGCAGGCCAGGAAGAGTCCACTTTCCAAAGAGTCCTGGACCTTTGCACAAATATGTGCAGACGCCGAGTCCTGCTTTCTTCTTCATCTTTTTTTTTTTTAAATCCTAACCTAGGTTAAACCAAATGAGGTTGTCATGAGCCCCCATGTTCCTTTGTTCGCTGATAAGTGAGTGCACACCGTAGGGTGATCATAAATTGATGAGTCTGAGTAGGAATTTTTACCTATCGGCTGGAAAGTGCCATCTCCAGAGATGAGCCCAGTCAGGAGAGTGAGCTAACATACACACTTCAAATAATACCTTGAGGCGAACATTCTTCTCTTTTTTTGGCTAGGTCGGAAGTTGGGAGATCACAAATAATTTCCAATTTACATATTAATTTCAATTCTTTGGAGACTAGCAGTAGAAGGATCCAGGAAATTGAAGTGGAGTTTTACATAAGATGAAAGCAGGGCAACTTGGTTTTCCTAAGTGTTTAGAAACAGAGATGACGTCATCATAGTCATCACCTCGCCACAGTTCACCGTAAATGATCCTTGTCTCACCTGGATCCCTGTGCTTCGTAGGAAAACAGGAATAAGAACACAGTGATCTAACTGACTTTTACAGACTCTAGTTCAGGAATAGACCCCCAAATGGTGGAATTCATCAGTAAGGCTACAAGTTATGAAGCATGAGATAGTATCCCCTGAGGTTAATGCCATAGGCTTTCATTACTTGCGTGGTGCTAAACCATCTGATTTGCAAAATCTACAGTATTATGAATCCCGTCATAGTCCGCATTCTCTTCATTTGATTTGACCTTATGGCATTTGTAGGTTGGTGAGTTTTGTTGACACTGTCCTGTCTGGGTTATGGTACGGGCTCTGGTTTAGTTGGTATCTCTGGATTTTTAGCCCCTCTGTCCTTCTTGCTACACTTAATGCCTTCCTGTCTGGGGATGTCAAGAGATGACTTCACGCCATTTCATTGATTGACCTCAGAATATTATAGATGGGCAGGAAACTAAAGGTTTGCTTCAAAGAGAAAATGGTAGGGTGACCAGCCATTTGTGTGAACATTTTTTAGGACAACCTCACTCTCCTATTCTTGACTATAAACCTCTGAAATTTTGAAAATCGCAGCTATTCAGAGATCAGCCGCAATTCCCAGGACCGCAGTTAGCAGGCAATTGGCGCTCCTGCGAGCCCCGGCACCCTCATTTTGCGCCTGTGTCATCTTACTACCTTCATTTCACCCAGATTGTGTCCTCCGGTCTTTCTGCCTGTACCCACCTCCCTGTTCTGTTCTAAGTCTTATTTTGACCTCCTGATTTCTTTAGCAGTTAAAATCTCACAGTTCAAACTCTCCTGCCTTTTTGTAAGCAAACGTTATCCACCAGGTGACATTTAAGACGCCTTCCTGCTGTGTCTGCTAGAGGCACTGACATTCTCTAAAGCCCACCTGGCAGAATCCTCTGCAGTCAGGAGCTTGGCTACAAAGCCACAGCTTTGGGTCCCACATAAAATTTTTTTCCCACATGCTATTGGTGGAACACTCCCCCCCCCGCCCCATCTCTTCACCACCAGACCTGACTGTCCCTCTCTACCAGCTGCCCTATGACACCAAGTCCCTGCAGCAACTGCCCTACCTAGAAAATCAGATCACCTAAGAACCTGGAACCTTGTCAGGCACCACCTTAGGAAATGATTTTTGTTGTTGTTGTTTTGTTTTTGTTGTTGTTGTTGTTGTTGTTGTTTTTAAGCAGAACTGGTACAGGCAGTCAGCTGCAAGGTTTTCCTGAAGCTTTGGCACCATTTGGTATTCTAGGGAATTGTGCAATTTGCTATTGACATCCTTGAACTATCTTTTATCCCTAAAATAAGTCGGCCCTTGTTCTTCTCCATGTTCTCTTCCAAACCATTATATTTCTTCTTCCCTCATTCTCCACTTACTCTTTCCTTCATCCCCAGTGCCTTTTCCTTGTCCCTTTTCCTTTCCCTAACACGATAGAGTCACAAATGCACTGCTTTCCATATCTTCCTTCAACATTGGTAATGTTTGTATTAAGCTTTTTTTTCCTTAAGCAGATTCTTTGCTTTCAATTTAGAAAATTCATCTTCTAATATTTGACTCTCCCCAATATAAGGTCACAATATAAGGTCACATGAATCCAACTGACTTCTATATATGAATTAAGGGTAGACTT
Organism: Neotoma lepida; assembly: GCA_001675575.1. Taxonomy (NCBI): domain Eukaryota; kingdom Metazoa; phylum Chordata; class Mammalia; order Rodentia; family Cricetidae; genus Neotoma; species Neotoma lepida. The sequence continues at coordinate 21,813 of LZPO01044830.1, read as the reverse complement.
TAACTGTCCCCTACCTCATATATATGCATCTAACTGCTGTCAGCCATCTATGCACATCCAGTCTATTACTCTTGAAAGCCCTTGGGATAAATAGGTACCCCTCTGTGGTTTCATTTGTGTAATTGCATATGAATTGTATAAAGTATAATATAAATATTAAATATGTAAAATATAATATAAATATAAAGCGTCCTATTCTTAGGCGATCCACAAGCATGGTTTGGACATCCCTCCTCCGCTAAAAAATCTTGCAGGTATTGAAAACATAGACTGTTTTCCTTGACTTTCTTCCCTAAACAGTACAACATGAGAACTGTTACATAGAATTCATATTTTAATGATGTTATCGATACTCTAGAGATGATTTGAAAAGAATACAGTCAGATATATGCAAATGCCATGTCATTTTATATGAGGAACTTCAGCACTCAGGAAGCTGCTGAACAGTCCCTCATAAACATGAGGAACAGCTACACATACATTCATGGGTAAGTTGTACATGTTTGAGAGCACTGGTACCCAGTCTATTAGCTTTTACCTGTGCTCACATGGTTAATATTTAAAAAATAATAATAATAAGAGTCATGAAAGTTGCCGCTTGCTGAAATGTCTGCTGGGTTGGAGAAGGTGGCACTTCAACAGAACTCTGCAGCAGGTGATTAAATATGGAGATGCTACAGGGACCATGCTCGCATTGCTGACCCAGGGACTTCCATGCTTATTGTAAAATTTACATCTGCTATTAAGCAATACGAGTTATTAGAAAAATTAATATTGTAAGTTTGAAACCCAACCAGTTCTGTCAAGAACAAAGGTGCAGTGCCAAAATCAGAAGGAATCAATAGCTTCCAATGAAAACTTAGAAAGTGATAGCCAGCTTTTGTCAAACATTTTACATTTTTTCCCATAAATAAGACTATTTATATTGATTCTTAGGTTCTGAGGGTAGTGAAGCAGATAGGAGGTAATTAAAAGCATAAATCTCCAGAGCCTGAGAAGGTAATTCTCTGTTTCTCAGACAGAGCTGACAAAATGATGAACATTTTTTGCTCCAACATGACAGAAATATAGCGTGATTACACGGAACAGGGACACAGGGTGCTAAAAGTTTTCCTCAATAGCTGCCATTAAACAAAGCTCTTAAAAGTTCAGTCAGCTTTTTGAGGTACGTAGTAGGTACTCATTAAAAACCCTACTTCCACGTAGCACTGTACGAGTACAGCAACCTCGCAGTCTTCAGCATTCCCTTCTATTTGAAATAGATATGTAGAGAATTTAGGACTGGTTTTAGACTCACAACTCAGGGCCTGGGAGATGGCTTTCTCTGTTAAAGTACCTGCCACGGGAGCATGAGGGCCAGAGTTTGACACCTGTCTGTAACCCCAGTGCCAGGGTCCTGAGACAAGTAGATGCCTGGAGCTCATTGGTCAACAGCTTAGCTGAACCTTGCTTTAAATTCAGTGAGTGACCCTGTCTCAAAAATAAACAAATGAATAAATAAACATAAATAAGATAAAAAACAGTGGAGCAAAATAATATATGATTACTTCTGCTCCACACAGGTGCACACATACCTGCAAACATACATGCACAGGAGTAAGTACATNCAAAAATAAACAAATGAATAAATAAACATAAATAAGATAAAAAACAGTGGAGCAAAATAATATATGATTACTTCTGCTCCACACAGGTGCACACACACACACACACACACACACACACACACACTAAATTTACCACCGGGAGAAAGAAAAGACTACATTAGAAAGAACAGGTTTGTTTTGTTTTTTAAGTGAGCCTAATGACTTGTAGAGACTCATCACACCCTATATTGCACTGGTGAGGAAATCATGCAGTGTATACGAGTCAGTATTTTTCTGGCTTCTCTTTAAACACAGAGATGCCTCACATGACATGGAACTCTAGCTCTCATCTGTTTCCAGCCATGATCGGGATGGTATGATCAGCCCAATAATGCAGTATACAGAACGTAAGTGTGAGTGTTGGAAGGAAGGCCCCAACACCCAGCCCTGCTCGTCAAGGTCCATCCTCAAGAGAAAACCACTATTATCTCTACCTCACTGTCACCCCAGTTAGCTTTGGTCCATTTCCAGTAAGTGGCTGGCCAACCAGACGTTAAAAACAGCTTTAAAGAATGCTAGGGGTACTACTTCTCATTTCCAAAATTCTTCTTTTAATAACCTTTTTAATTAAAAAAAAAACCTTTTCTTTTTCTTTTTAATTCCTTTACAGATTTTCCAAGTCATGTTCTTGTTGACTGTTCTTCACCTAAAAGTTTCCGTGCCACTTGGGACTTAGGAAAGATAGCTAAGAGTGGGGGTTTTGCTTCTTCCCTGGATATGGATTTCTTCAGTTAAGACTGATTCTAGAATCGTTAACAATAAGGAAAGGTTTNGCTTGTTTTTGTGGCCTGGGATTTCAGCTACACATTCATTCGATATATAATTAAAGACAGATAGAAATTCTAGGCCGAGCACCTGTAGGCTCAATGTGATTAGCAGCTGGTCTAAAGCAGATATCTGGGCTTTATTTTAGGAAGCATTTGGTTTCCCATAGCTTCTGTCCACGTGCGTTATTAGGCAGCTGACTAGAATTTTCACAAGAAATGAAAAGTATTATTTATGTATGACCCAAACAGAAAAAAAAAAAAGGTTGTAGGTTTGTATGCTCCCCTACTTGAGTAAGTGTAATGACTCAAAACAGTGTAGAACATTCTGCAAGAGAGAGACCCTTTTAGCTAATTTTATCTCTCAGGCAGTTCCTTGAATAACAGGGGAGAGTTTTTGCACTGCAGGCCCAAGGACTTCAAATCTGGTGGCTTGACAGGGCGGCTGTAAGGCTGTGGGAACCTCACCATCCATGGCCTGCTTCCACCAGTTTATAAAATACCAAGACTCTGCTGACAAAATAGTGTGAACAGTGTCACTGAGAGCCAGCTCTTCAAGGAGAGAAAAGCAACTATGGAAAAAAAAAAAAAGATAGTCCCTGTCTCAAAAGGAAGGCCTAAGCAATTTCCTCACAGACTTCCCCCAGGTAGGGGAAGAAGAGAGAGAAAGAGAGAGAGGGTTGCTGAACTGTATGATGCTAACTGCAGCATAATTCAGGAGAAAACAGAACCTGTGGCTGGAGTAATCTCAAGTGGAAAGCTGTTTGATGGGGGCCACCTCCCTGTGTGGTGCTACACTAACACTCTCCGAACATCATCTCTAATTGCACACAGATGGTGAAGAAGGGAGAGCCTTGAGAGTGGTGGGGATTTGAGGAAAAGAAAACTAAAGAACTATGTAATTCTATTACTAAAGCAGACAGGACTCGGCCAACTTGGTGACAGTGGCTCATGCTTTTTGTTCTACCGCTCAGGAGGCAGAAGCAGGTGGATCTCTGTGATTTGTGGGCTAGCCTGGTCTCTCTATGGAGCACCGGGCTAGCCAGACTGCTTAGTGATACCCATTTCATAAAACAACAGCAACAATAAAAACCAAACAGGGCGTGTTACATATGTGGTCCTCATGGACTTCAGATAGGCAACAGGGAATCCAGGGCCCCACAAAATTCTGCAGGATATTTTGTATTTTCATATCTGAAACCAGTCACTTAGACAGGTGATCTTTCTTAGCTGGGTGACGGATCTTTCTTTCCATGGGGCAGATTTTCCACATCTTTTATCAACATGATCCCATGTTCTAGCTCTTAGTTGCTTTTAGGGACTAGTATTTCATCTTACCTGAACTTTTTACCTTTCTTTTCTCTTCTTCCTCCCTCCCTCCCTTTCATTCTTTCCTTCCTTTTTTTTGTCTTTTTCAATGATGGTGGTGATGATTTGGGTTGAACTCATACTAGGGTCTTATATTAGGCAAGTTCAATTGAGCTGAATCATCAGCCAGCCCTCATGTGACTCT
>LZPO01044829.1:8125-38497 GCA_001675575.1 Neotoma lepida | reverse complement strand
CTTGGTTCCCTGGAGCGATTCAGAACAGGAAGGGTTGAGAAGCTAGGCTAGATTAGAAATGCCTTCACAGTGTTCTTAAAGAGAAACTAAAGCAAGCGTGTCCCTGGATGGTGCCATTAACACACTTTCTTTATTCTTTTTTTTTTTATTCTATTTTGTGGACTAATTTGAGGAGTATTAGAGTTAATTCTTTGAAAACCACATAGAATTCTGTGCTGAGTACAACTGGCCCTGGAATTTTTTTTTTTGTTCTTAGCACCAAATTTAAAATAAACATTTACAAAAAACACAAGTGGAAATAGGCGACATGAGCTTTCCATTCCAAGGTGCCATCTGTTCAGGTTTGCACCCTCGTGGTCGGAGTGTTAATATCTCCCCGTGCAGAGGCACCATTTGTCAGCGTTTTCATTCGTTTTTAATTTTTTGGTCTAAGTCAGCTGAAATCTCTGAGTGCAGATGTCTCGAGGTTTTCAGTTTCCTTAGTCACCCCCTGCTTTGAAAAGAGTGTCTTTCCATACCCTATCAAGAGAAGAAATCTATAACTATCTGCCTATGGTTATTCAAAAAAATTTTAGGGGGGAGCAGAAAAGTTCAGGGATCCAGTCTCTCCAGGGTAGTTGGTATCTATCTTTATGATTAACATTGGAGAGACTTAAATGAGTTTTAAAGGCCCTCATAAAAGAGCAAGGAAAAGTCACTGAGGGGAGGAAGAACTTAGTATTTCTATTGCAGCTGCCAGTGCTCTTTACAATCCTTAATGAAGCCCTGATGGGGTATAAAATATCCCAACTTTTACAAATGACTCTGTCAGCTAGACAATATGCAATGCTTAAATTCCCACTAGGTTCATATTCATTTTCAATAGCATTTTAGTGAAAGGAAGCATATAAATACTCCACTTGACTAGTACTTCACCNAAAGAAGAAAATAATCTATGACTTATTTCTGTACCAAAGCAAACAACCCTGTTTTCCTGAGTCTGGCTCTTTCTCTTGAATTTGCAAAGAAGAGTCACAAGCTATTGCTGCTGATGTAGTCACTTTTATTATTTTTAAACCAGCTGTTCTTTCTTCTATCTCTCACCATCAAGCATGTACCTTTTTTTATTCTTGCTTGTATAAATGTGCATATGTGTATATGTCTGTACATATTCACGTGTGTCTGTACACAGCATGGGTGTGGGGGCCAGATGTTGACACTGGTTATATTTCTCAGCCATTTCCCCACTCCATCCTTTGAAATAGTCTCTCACTGNACCTTGANCTTACCAAANTGGCTAGACTAGCTGGCCAGCAAGACCCTCTTATCTCCACTTCCGCTATGCTGAGATGACAGGTATGCACAGTGGTACTTTGCTTCTAGGTAGCTGTTGGATGTCCAACTCAGGTCCTTACGCTTGTGTTGCAAGCACTTTTTACCACTTTACNCATTTCTTCGGCCATCAGGTGTGTAGCTTTTTAAATTAAGAAAATCATTACTTTCCTCTTGCTCAGTATATGATTTATTTTAAAGTTTTGAAAGATTTTTTTCAAACACCATTGATTGTCATTTATAACTTTTCCTCCAATGATGATCCAGTTCAGAATCTTTGTACGTTATTAACAGTTTACTTTGACAGTTAAGGTATTTCATCACCAGTTCATTGCCAATCATAAACAGTCACACTGGTATTTCCAAAGATAAAAAGAATATGAGCAACATATAATAAAACCTAAGACACACATAGGACAGCACACAGAGAGACACGGTGGTATAAAAGGTAAGGGGAAGGGTCATCTACTGATATAAAAGGCACAAAGATGAAATACTTTTATGCTCTCCCTTTTAAAGCAATGCCCTTGTGCTGGAGAAGAGACACAGCCTTACTACAAATGTGACTGGAAGAATGGAGTATGAGCCACATGCTGGGACAGAGTTCTAGACAACAGGAAGTCTGTGCAGTGAAAGGACACTGGATCCCACTAAAGCTGTGAGACATGTAATGTGCTTAACCTGCAGCAGAGATAAAAGAAGCCAGTGGAATCTTCCTGAAGCAGAACACTGCACAAGCCTTGTCTGTGGACTGGAGGCCTCAGGCCCCTGGAACGAGGAAAGAGCTCAAGTGAGATATACTAGNATGTCAGCTCTTGAGGTCTGAAATCCATCCTTGCTCAGTAATTACCTTTCTGGTTATAATTTTGGATGTGGCTCTCCATGGAGATTTCCTCGANAGACCCTATCAGNGCCTTCAGGTGCTCTCAACAGCAAATCTGTTGTTCACTCAGCACTCCTCTGTTCTCAGCCCTGGGCTGCAGACCTGCATAGATCACTTCCTCCCAACCATTAGAGAAGAAGCCATGGCGTGACCTCCACTCAAAAAAAGAGGAGGGGAGCAGGCACAATAAATCAAGTCTGTGCCCAAAATCACATTAGGTCAGAAGCAGGAGATTCTCAACCCAGATCAGGCCCTCATGTGCTGCTCTCAATGTTCTTGCTACACTGATGGTCGTTGTGTATCTGTTTCTTCTGCATAGAAACATTCCCTCCTTGTAAAGCTCATGCACAACTCACAAAGCTCAGGAAGCTTTTAGAACTTACAAGATTCTCAAGGCTCTTCCCAAAGGATANAGAAGAGACAATTTCTGAAGAGACTAGGTTGATTGGCATGCTGTACATGGTGCCAGCTTTAGAGAGGCATCTTCAAGTGTCCTCATCTACTCTGAGGTGGGATGCTCAGTGAGACCTCTGCCTTTCAGTCAGCCATGGTCACTGATGCTCCTCTAAGTAAAATAAGCAGCAGTCACTAAGCTATATTTGAGTGCAATCATTTTTTTTTTGCTCTGTTTCTGGTCCTTACTAGAGTGAATAGACTTTATACATTTCCCTGGGGCAGAGGAAGGAAATACCAAANAACAGTTTTAGCTACNTGTAGAAGTTTATGAGGGATAGTTACCATGACTTCTAGCATTTGGTGAACTTGGGGCAACCTCCAAAAGACTGATGAACTGGAGTGTCTCATTCTACAACTGACCTATTTGACTACTTGAAGTAAATCTTAGAAAACATCATTCAAAATGTGGCTGCTGTGATTGTCTAAGCACCAGCATCATTATCATTATCTTTTATGAGTTCTATGTATTTGAGATAGTTTTAAAGATATGTAAGCCAGACCTGCAATTCCAGCTACTCAGGAGTCTGAGGCTGGAGGATTGAGAGTTCAAAGCCAGTCTATGGCCATACCACGCTGAACACATACAATCTCATCTGATCTCAGAAGCTAAGCAGGGTTGGGCCTGGTTAGTACTTGGATGGGAAAGTTCAAGGCCAGCCTCTACTAAAAAGAGAGTTCAAGGCTAACCTGGGTAACTTAGTGAGACCCTGTCTCAAAATACAGTGTGGTGATAATTTATCTGTGTTTCCTAATAAAATTTATCTGAGGGTCAGAGGAAAAATGGGGCCGCCAGCCACCAGTAGTAAACAATAGCCATGCAAGTTAGCACACGCCCTTAATCCATTTGGTTCTCTGTGACTCCAAGGTCACATGGGGAACTAGCAGTAGGAGGTGGTGGCACACGCCTTTAATCCCAGCATCAGCCTTAGAGTTCTGAAGGTCCATGCAGACAAGACAGGAAGTGATGTAGCTTGGTGAGGATAGCAGATGGACAGGCATAAAAAAGCCAGGTTAGACCGGAAGTCTCTCTCTTTGCTCCGCTTCGCTCCTGGGAAGTAGAGGCAGCGTTGGTGAGTGGTGGCTTGCTCCTAATTCCTCTGATCTCTGTCAGATTTTCACCCTTATTTCTTGTTCCGCGTGTTTATTAATAAGACTGGTTAGAAGTTCTTCTTACAATACAGCACTTGCTTGGTGTCATGGTTAGCTTCAGCTGTCAACTTGACATAAACCTAGCTAGAGTCAAAGGAACCTTGACTGAAGAATTGCCCAGGTCATACTGATCTATGATCATGTCTATAAAGCATTTCCTAATTGATGTAGAAGGGCACAGCTCACTGTGGGCAGTGCTATTCCTAGGCAGGTAGGCCTGGGCTACAGAAGAAAGGTAACTGAGAAAGCCAAAGAAAGCAAGCCAATGAGTATCAATCTTCAATAGTTTCTGCTCCAAGCTCCCACTTTGAATTTTTCCTTGCCTTTCCTCAATGATGGACTGTAAACTGAAGGCTGAAACAAACCCTTTCCTCCCCAAGTTGCTTTTGGTCATGGTGTTTATTCAACAACCGAAAACCAAACTAAGATAGTAAGATTAAAGTCCTAGGTTCAATCAAGGGGGTGGGTGAAGGGGTGGTTACAGGGGCAGAGACAAGGGGAGAGNCCTAGTTCTTTCTGACTGAATGTTCTAGAAGTTGTCTAATTCCTGGAATAACTAAGCTCAAGAACTCTTTTGAGAATGTCTACATTTCTTCTTCTTAATGTTTGTTTCATGTTTTGTTTTATGGTACTGAGGATTGAACCCACAGCGTTTCACATGGTAGACAAGTGCTGTACTTTAAATATTATTTTAAATTTTTAAAGTATTTTAAAATTATAATAATCTCTAGTCACAATAAGCTTAAATTAAATTAGGCAAGATCATAAATTATATAAGACATAAAACCACGATGCCAGAAACATTAATGAAATGCTTGCTTTACTTGAACAGTAAACCTAATTCTGAGCTTCCTGGTAGCTGGGGAGAAATGTNAAAACCCAACAAGGCATGTACTGCTCAGGGTCTGGCTAGTACCAGTGTACATTCCTTCAGGAAGGCCAAAATTGCCAGTACTAAAATCTTAACATTGATGGGATGATGAATTTCACCAATGAGTCATTCAATGCAAGATCTGGACATGCATTTATACTGAGGCTTCTAACTCCAGTCCACATTTAGGGAGTCACACACACTGCCAATAAGGAGGACTGCTTCTCAAAGGCGTGTCTGCATTATCAACTGATGCTCCACCTTGTCATCAGAATAGAGCATAAAGGACCTACTGGAACATCCCTTGGGTACCCGCATCAATCATCTGAATCCCAGGCATGTTTTTGACAGACCAAACATGGCAGCCATTCAGAACTGAGCTGTCTGCTGAAAACGGATTGAAAGAGTTTGCATGCTGATGAAAAAATATGTATGTCTTATGGCTGTCAGTTTGGAATCCCATGGAAAGATTGATTTTTCTTGCGTTTATTAAGAAGATCAACATGAAATTTTACCCCATCANACATCAATGTTAATTATATTTGTAATAAATATCTGTGGGGAAGAAACATCACATTGATGTATCCCCACATCTTACATGGTTATCAGTATATGAGTATAAGCTCATCTCCACAACTCTTAAGTAATTTTCCTACTTAGCAATCTAGAGATAAATATTTAAAATTCAATATGTGTGTGAATATGCACACATACTAAATATATACACCCACCATTGTATGTATGTATGTGTGTATTTTGATTCTGTGTAGATTTTTAAGTTTTTTTCCTGCTAAAGAAGTTTGTAAGCTATTGTGTCATAACTCATTTTTATGTTTTCCTACAATTACATTGTCAAGGTTTAACAAATTTAACCATACTTTAATTATCACCTACTTGAAAGGTATTTATTCACTTATCATGCTACAATATATTTATGTGTTTGGTATACATATGTGTATGTGTTCATTGTGTGTGTGTGTGTGTGTGTGTGTGTGTGTGCTTGTGTGTGTGCATATGTATGTGGGTGGGTGGTTATGTGCCAAAGGTTGATGTTAGGTGTCTTCCTCAATCCCTCCCCACCTTACTTTTTTGAGGCAGGATCTCTCACTGAACCAGAAGCTCAGTGATTAACTAGACTAGTTGTCCAGTGAATCCCAGGGATCATTCCATATACTCAGAATGGGATTTTGCCTATTTTCACAACCTCTTGGCTTTGCTAAAACAGATGGCAGGATTCTAAGATGAAAGACATTGTGTTGGATTTCTTTCAGGTGGCCAGTATGGGGTCTAGTTCCTCAATGTGTAGCCAGAACAAGTTCTCTGGGTTGTCTCTGCAACCTGGTGTTAGAATAACCTACCACAACCAGGGAAGGGGGTGGTGGTATATNAATGGCAGTAGTGGCATTAATTAAAACCAAACACTAACTTTCCTCTGCTCTCATATTCAGTGATAATTCACTTAGTGGAATTAGTTCTTTCTTACTCAGAGCAATGCTCTCAACTCATAGATGTTTCATTGAGCCAGATTTTTATGGTGTATGTCAGAAAGATCTCTAAATCCTTATAAGTTGTGTTTGGTTTTGTGCAATGCATTTTTTAATGCTCGTGGGGCTTATCCATAAAACTCTCTGAAATGGCTGAGTTTCTCCTTCCACTTCTGAATTTGAAGAACACAGATCATTTTCCATGCTGGGCTACATCCAAAGCATTAAGTACAGAGCATAGAATTCACGTGAACATGAGCCCTCCTGGAAGACANGGAACTATGTCCAGTGGCTCCACCTTCTCCAAGGCAGCCTCATAGCTTCTTCTGATGCTTCCAGCCCAACTCTGATCTTTAGCACTCTGGTCCTTCATGGGAGGTAGTCTTCATAGCCATGAAGCTCTTCCCTTCTAGTCCTTATCTATCTATCTATCTATCTATCTATCTATCTATCTATCTATCTATCTATCTATCTACCTATCTATCTATCTATCATCTCTCTATCATCATCATCTATTTATCTTTTTCTTTCTAGGCAGACTCTCATGAGCCCAAACTGACTTCAAACTTATGTAGCCAAGGATGATCTTGAACTCCTGATCTTCCGGCTATTAACTCCCAAGAACTAGAGTTACAAATGCAAGCTACCATGGCTCATTTATGCTATGGAATCCAGTGCTTTATGCATGTTAAGGAAGTGCTCAACCAACTGAACCCTAGTCCAAGTTCCACCAGCATCTCTTGAAGGTCCACTGGTCCACTTGTGATTCAAACAGTCCAGATTCACACCTTCCTGCCAGGGCTAATGCAGACTGAGGATTCCAGGCAGATCCTCTGTATGGGTCAGGCTAGTAACAAGACACTCCCACCCAGACATTAAGGTTCTTGCAACAATGTTGCCAGCCGTGTCCCCTGTGCTCATAGTACTTGCATTTTAGAAGTCACATTTTCTAGCCAATTTCTGAAAGAAACCACAAGCCAAGCAACTAATAACCTTAGAGTTAATTTACAGTCTTCTTTGTTCTCATACAATGCACAAAATAAACTCTAAATCAGAGAGANTGAAATGTAATATGTAAGAACAAACACACTTCAGGATAGAAGGAAACGATGAGTGAGTTTCTTATATAACTTGGACGTGTAGAAAGTTTTCCAGCTGTGACTCAAAATGAAGATATAATAAGGGAAACATTCAATTTAAAAGTTGTGGTAATAGCAGGATGTGGTGCCACAGGGCTGTAATCCCAGCACTTGGGGTTCAGAGGCAGGAGGGTCAGGAGTTTGAGGTCAGCCTAGTATGATACATGTGACTCTCTCCAAAAATAAAAAGCATTGTGGAAAAGAACGTAAATAACATAATTTTTAGCCTGAAATATAAAAGTTATGACTCACATTACAAGGAATTAATGTTCTTTATTTTTTAAATAAAAAAAAATAAACTCAGGAAAATAGACAAAAGAGAGAAACAGAGAATTCACACACCATACATATAGGCACAGAAAAAATGACCATTATAAATTAAAAAAGAGGCTCACTTGTAATCCTAGCACTGAGGAGGCAGAGACAGCATGGTTTATGTAAGTTCAAGGCCAGCCTTATCTACACAGTAAGTTCCAGATGTGAGACCCTATTTCAAAGTCTCCAAAGTGAGACCCTGTTTCAAAAATAAAGAAATAAATAAATTTAAAAGCTGTTTCACTATCCTTATTATATGAGGAATGTAAAATAAAGCTGCCTAGAGATGCAATTTCTAATGAATCTGATAAACAGAATGTAAAAAATTTGATCATGCACTTCAAGCTTCAAGGAAATGGTACCCTCATATATCTCTCATAGGTAATGTCTATATACAAAATGCAATTGCCTATTGGCTCAGAATTCCAAGTTCAAGCCTTTCACTATGAAAATATACCTCACATAACATAAACCATACTGAAATGCATTCCTTGGTTTTGAAAATTATTGAGATTAACCTTAATATCCATAAGAAATGGTTGAATAGATGATGATGGAGCTACACCGGGTAACACTACAGAGTCAGGAATGTTAAAGGAGGAAGCTTCACATGAACTGATAGATGATAGAGTTTGTGTATATATTGTAAGTGGAAAATGGTGCAAAGTCAGAAAACAAAACCATGCATATGTAAACATATATGTAAAGTGTTACATGTAAGACAGGAGATATANTTTTTCTCCCCCCAAAAAATTCAACATAGGCAACAACTGATTAAAAGTGGCTATTTATAAAAGCAGNATGATAAAAACTAGAAGGATAAAAGAAATAAGATGTCTATTTGTCATAATTTTTAGTTCTGAATAACATTTTTGCATTATTTGTGTGTAAACATAAAGTTAAGGAAGGATGGAGAAGAGACTAATTTAAATATATATGAAAACAAACTAACAAACTGTGCATAAAATTGATAATGTAACCATGCAGAAGTAAGAATCTAAGTTTTTAGTGTATCACCTCAGTTGAAGAAGGCTAAGAACATAAAATAACAGCAAGTAATTCAACAAGATGCAAGGTTGTTGATACTGATATCAAGATATTACATAAGGATGCTTTGAAGAACTGGGGTCTTTCCTGAGATAATGCTATGGAGAAGACAGAAACATAGGATTTCATATTAGAATCAGAGGCATCACAGTTGTGGGTGCATTTGTATGTGCCCCCATGGAGCTAAAGTACACGTGTGTTTGCATATGCACTGTNGGGGTAGAGAGGCAGACTTGGACGTAGCCAACTTTATGGGAAAAGGATCCAAGCAGGATAAGAAAGCAGGTTACTCCCTCCCCTGAGTAAAGGGTGAGTTGTCATTTGTGAAAATTAAACGTGGGAGAGACACCAAGTCACAGGAAATGAGACCCTGTTTCCAGCACCATGTGGGAGGTGGCTCAGCCAAGTGAAAAAGAGAATGGGCTCCAGGGACTGAAGGAAATGACTTCACATTCCAGCACACTTTGTTCCTCCTTGTAACTCTGGATGACTGGGCCCCTTGGAGCCTTGGGTCCCTTGTTCGTATGGAAAATTATTGGAAGCATTGAGAAGTTGCTGAGGGAACTATGGAGAGACATGTCTATGAGTAGTGGGGCATGGTGCAGGTGCCCAGTGGATAGCAACCAGCATGATGGCTCCTGTGACTAAACCACCAAGGTGCAAGTTTACCACAGAGGGNAGGATCAGCATGTCATTTCTGGGAAATCTGCACTGAAACTGGAAAATGAATACTAAAACTGTCTTTTGAATTAGGCATTCTGTTTCTCAATATTTATCCAGCTGAAGGAAACAAAGTATGCACAGGGAGATATGAATAATTCATTTCAGCATAAAACATACTTTAAAATTGCAACCGTTGAAGTATAATTAAACTACCATTTTGATAAACTAATGTAGAATCCACTTCCCTTCTAAATACTTATCTTTACACCCACAGATTAGAGAAGTTCTCACCCTCATTGGAGAAGCTTCTTTCTGGAGAGATCCACAACAGGTCAAAGTGGCAAAGAATAGGGGGCTGTGGAGTGGCCATCCCCAAATGGGACATCAACATCACAGCCCCTTCCCTCAGGCTCAGGGAGCATGCTGAAAGAAGCAGGAGAAAGACTATAAGAAGCCAGAGGCCTGGGGCGGGGGCGGGGGGGGATAGGGGGCGTTGCTTGAAAGAGTATAGGCAGTCAATAGCTATTGAAGAATGGACGTGGGGTCAGCCCCACACCCATGTGCATATGGGCAACAATAATTGGATTCAGCAGGTTACATACTTAAAAGACTAGAAGAAGGGGACATGAATTTCAGAGGAGGATGGAGGGCATGAGGAGTTGGTGGTGAGGAGTGGATGTGATCAAGATGGGCTGTACTCACATATGAAATTCTCAAAGAATAAGAAAAAATTTAAATACAGCTAAACTACTTACACATGCACACTACTAGACACAGAGACCTAAGTAGACAGAAAAGATAAGTGCAATTAAAGTGCATAATGAGCTTTCAAGTCTCTTTTATCAGGAGAACCTAAAAGTTCTCTCAAGAAATCCTAATAGATGTTGGTTTGTTTACCTGGTGTTAGTGATGCTGTAATCAAACTCAGGAACCCACCCAGACTATTCAAGTGTCCTTGCACTGAGCTATTATCCTACCACTGCAAATATAGACACATAGACTTATACTTATTCCATCTTTACTGTGGTGATTAAATGAACTGTTCAAGCTAAATCACACAGGCAAGCTGTAGACTCCATCTTTAGTCCATTCTTCCTTCAGGGCTAACTGGTCGCTGCCATTTTTTTTAATGAAAAATGTCTTTCCATTCTCTTCCTCCCACCGACACCTCCAGGTTTTTCGATATCCTTCTGTTGCTGGTAACACTATGGACTCTCATGAATTCANTGCGCTGTGACTCACAGGAGTCATTATTCTTTCTGTTGCTCAACTTGGCCCTGGGAACATCTTTAACTGGTTCCAGAATCTTTCTGACATGTTTGCTTGATCTCTGAGCCCTTCCAGGGCTCTCTGTTCTGTCCCTCACTGAGAGACATCTCTAAAGCCTTAGTTTGGGGACTTGGTATTTAGAAACCAAGATCTGTGTGCTGACCACTCTTTACTACTGGATTGTCAGTCAGAATCTTTCCATAGCAACCCTGGAATGTGTCATCTGACATTTCATCTCCAAAGAAAAAAATAATTTATTTATGCATCAGGGTAAAAAATTTTTTTAATGTAATGATTCAGTGTTAGCCTTTTCTGTCACCTCTGGAACTCTGTTCTGCTAAAGATGTAAAGATGGAGAACTAGAAAATGAGTATAGAAAGATGATGCTGATTTATGTGAAGCTGTAATGCCCTCACCTAGGCTTTGCTATTATTGCATGTGTGATGAAATCTTCAGTTTGAGGGATTTGAGTGAAAACAGTCATCACTTTTCAAGACCTTTGGAGTCTTAATTGTGTTCCTCTTAACATCGACATCAAGCAGAGGAAGCTGAAGAGTATATGGATTTTAATTATTAAAGCATCACACCACAGAAGGAACTAAATATCACCAACTCTATTTTCATAGAGATGAGATGAAGAGAAATATGTTCTGGGGTTGGAAATTGTTTGGAAGTCAATTCCACCACCTCAAAGAGGTGCAGTCTTAGCTAAAATGTTNAACTTCCTTGAAATTTCATTCTGTCTAGGAAAACTGTAGAAGTCTTGAAAATGGGCAGGATTGTTACACTCCCTTCAGCTGGGCATTGTTTGAACCTGAATCTCTGGTGGTTTGTCACTGTCTCCAGCCCTTCATTATGAAAAGTTACCTACCCCAAAATGAGATTGAGAAAACTTGGTTCAAACAGATCCCTGGGACACTGTATCAATCAGGGACAGAAACAATACTGTAAATGGATGCTCATTAGATTGGTTTACATGCTACAGGGTAGGTGGTCCAATAATGGCCATGTACATACCAGAGTGGTAGAAAAGCCAGCAGCTGCTCACTCCATGAANCTGGGTTGTAGCCAGCAGTTTTGTCGGGCCCCGCCTAGACCTGCAGCTGCTCAGACCCAAGTAAACACACAGAGGCTTATATCATTTANAAATTCCATGGCCTATGGCAGTCTTCTTGTTAGCTAGCTCTTATATCTTAAATTAACCCATTTCTATTAATCTATGTTTTGCCACGTGTTCTGTGGCTTTACTGGTCTGCTGGCATGTTGTTCCTTCCGCTGGGGCTGGTGTCTCCTGACTCAGCCTTCCTCTTCCCAGAATTCTCCTTGTCTGCTTATTCCGCCTATACTTCCTGCCTGGCTGCTGGCCAATCAGTATTTTATTTATCAACCAATCAGAGCAACACACATTCACAGCTTACAGAATGACATTCCACAGCACTGGGTGCCTCAATTGTCCCAAGCTGGTGCTGGAGGCCTGTAGGATTCTTAGAGCATCTGGTACTTGCTTCACATTGGAAGGCCAAAGCAGCAGCAATAAAAATAGATGCACTCAGCAGCAAGAAGCAAAGGTGAGTAGACAAAAGCCCCATTGCTTTTCCCTTGAACCTTTCTATGTCTGGGCTGTCATGAGAAGGTAATGTCCACAGGGGCAGGGGGGTAGGGGGGTTCTTTTTTCCCTCAGTTTGTGCTTCCAGGAAATATCCTCACAGACCCACCCAAAAGCGTATCTCTTAGTTGATCCCAGGCTCAACCAAGTTGACAAGATTAACATCACAGGGGTATCTGATTGTTTGGAGTCTCCACCCTTACTGTTTTTGAATAACTTTCAACTCTGTAAATTGCAGAAAAGTGATAGCAATGCTGATGTTTNTCATCTGTACAGACAGAAATGAACATCATCCTGGTACAGACACAACTGATTATGGCTGTAACCGGTTCCTAGACCTTATCACACAGATTCCATGAGAGAAGTGCCATTCAGGCCATTAAACTCAGCATATAGAAAATACCACCTGCCAAAATGAAAACAGATCCATCAAAGTCCANAGTTCTGGGAAACTCTGTAAATATACTAATCTTGTCTCTTGGTTTCTATAGTTCCACTTCTGNCTAACTGATCTTGTTAACTNAAGTATGTCAACCCAGAACATAGATTTTGTGCTTAAAAGCTCACCCTGAGAAAGGCTTGGTGCTATGCTGGGATCCCAAACACACACTGTAGTCACCAGCTGGCTAATAAAGACTTTCTATTGGCTTAAACCCAAGTCCAAGTAGTCTTCTCTGGTAGATATCCCACAACAATGGCCATACAGATACTGACAAGTTTGTACATATCAACGAGTACTTTTCTGCATTCTTTAAAAAAAAATTTTGCTTTATTTTTAGTTATGTGTATGCATATGTGTCTGGAGGTGTGTGTGTGCACATGAATGCAAGTTTCCAGAGAAGCCAGAAGAAGGAGTCAGATCCCCTAGAACTAGAGTTACAGATTGCTTGGAGCCACTTGACTTGGGTGCTGGAAACCAAACTCAGGTCCTCTACAAGATCAGTACACATTCTTAATCACTGAGCCATCTCTCCAGCCCAGACGTGTGTACTCTTGATTACTTCATTCACACCATGCTCTAACTCAAGTAAGTGCTCTCATGTGTCTATCCAATAGATAGACCTCACATTTTACTGGTTCTGTCATTAAAGATTAAATCAAAATCTGTGACAGGTATGTATTTGTGTAAAAGTCAAGGTTTTATCCACTTAAGAAATTTATGGTTTAGTTCCACAACTATGGGAAATCCAAAGCAGACTGTTATAAACATTAGGACCCTGTTTGTGACACTGTTGACCCTGTGAACAGCCAAGTCACTCCTTTTCCTCTACTTTTTCCCTAAGCCTCAGGAAAGCTAACACCAAAACGTCTCCCTTGTTGATTCTTAATCCTTTCCCCACAATTTCTTTCTCTTTTTTCCTTTGGTTTTTAAGTTCTACAAACTTCCAGAAGTACCACATCTCTGCATCTATCCAGGAAAGACGTATCTCAGAAAAATCTAAGAAAATCCATGCACTACTTGGAATAAACTTGATGCAAGAGGCCTACTTTACCTCCTNCAGTGAGGGCTGCAGACATGGNTCAGCTACTGAGAGTGCTTGTTGCNCTTCCAGAAGACTGGAGTNTGGCTCACAGCACCCACATCAGGCAGTCACAACNGCCTTAACTCCAGCTCCAGGAGATCCAACACACGCTTCCTGCTTTGTAGGCACCCATTCGTGCATGCATATACACACATACACATAGAATGTAAGCATACTAAAACTCTTTTTTAGGAGGTTTTAGCGGCTGGGCAGATAGCTCTGTCAGTAAGATACTTGTCTCACAATCATATAAGCAGAGTTTGACCCCTTAAGCACCCATTATTTCCAGGTATGTGCTTGTTTGAGAGGCAGAGACAGGTAGATGCCTGAAGCTCACTAGCCAGCTAGCCTAGCTGGGTCAGTAAGCTCTGGGTCCCAGTGAGAGACCTTGTCTCAAAAACAAGGTCAATGGCTCCTAAAGAACAGCAGTCTGACCCCACATAAACTTATGTGTGTACATAGACACACCTACATACATGAACTTAGACAGACACATACACTTTTTGAAGGTAATTTTTACAGGAAGAAGGCTTTCCAATAGCCCCACAAAGGACTCAGCCTAACCTATCTGAGCCAGCACACGGTCCTAGTTTTCTCTGGCAACTGTCGGGATCGACAGGGGATGATGACAAGTAATGGATGAGTCTAAAGGATCCATGAAGCCTAAATTAGGAGGACTCACCAGAACAAAGTCTGTGCATCACATTCTTTAGAGATCACAGTCATTGACAGGAGAGCTGAAGACGAATGGATGGGGAGAGATTTAGCCTTCAGGAATTCCACGGCCTTTTGAAAACACTTGAAAATGTAATATTTTCTAAAGGATTTCTTAATCATTCCTGTCTTGTCCACCATGGGGAGAAGAATGTAATGTTTGCATTTTTCTAGATTTCTGAATCTCTGCCATTTGGACTTATTTAGCCGAGTCTCTGGAGATGCCCTGTGCTGTGAAGAGAACGCAAGCAGATCCATAGCAAATACAAATCGTATTCATTTGTCCTTCGGAGTACAAACTTCAACCGTAACTAAATACAATATGCTGGCTCTTTCTGTGCTTTTTATGAACTTTTGAAGCAGGTTTGTGATGAATAGATTTTACAGGATTATGCAGTTATACTTTGCTTTTAAATATTTCAGAAAGAAATCATAAACATGACCTCATATGTTAATAAATCAATTATGGAATGCTGTTCTCTACATATGTTCAAAATATGACCCTATCCAAAACTCCTTAAACAAGTACTAAGAAATAACTTTAAAATCTTATTTAGGCAGCTCTGGTTTTCAAAATACTGGACAGAAATCTGCTGTTCCATATAAANGAAGAGGAGGAGGAAAATAGTTTCTTTNACCTAAATTCATTTTGTTTCTAATATAGTAAATATTAAAGCCATGTTGAGGGTCTGACATTTGCTCTATGTTAGGTCTCTTTTCTCTTTCCTTTCTCATTCCAAGTTGAAGCTAAGAAATCAAAGCAAGAAGACAAGGAATTGACTTGCTAATGACAACCCAGTGGCTAGCAGATTTCAGAAGAGGCACATCTCAGCACTGAGCTATTTGTTTGGAGCATTACTGTTGATGTGGAAGGCCATGAGCAATGGACACAAGAACAGCCCCTGAATGTTTGACACTTACTTGATAGGACTGTTTTCTGCCTTTGTGGCAACTAAATTTTTAGAANCATTATTTATCTACTTCCCAGTGGGGTATTCAAAATGTCTATAATATGTCTCTCTGTGTAAAAAGTCAAAGATGACATCATTATCTAGATATCTTATTTTTTAATTTGTGTTTGTATGTGTGTGTGTGTGTGTGTGTGAATCCTCCTAAGCTGGAGTTGCAGGCGGTTGTGAGTCACTCCATGTAGGTACTGGAAACAGGGCCCTCTGTGAGAGGAGCACGCTCTTAACTGAGTCATCTCTCCAAGCCTAGAAATGTATTTTTAAACAGACATTTTGGGACTAGAGAGATGACTCAGCAGTTAAGAGCACTTAACTCTTGCAGAAGACCAGTGTTCAGTTCCCAATACCCACAGTGGATGCCTTCACAAACTCCTATTACTCCAGTTCCAGTGGTTCTTCTGATCTTGGCAGGCTTCTGCATACATGGTGCACATACGTACACTCAAGTGTACACACACACACACCACACACACACACACATACACATAAAATTGCTTTTCCTTTTTAGGTTTTTTTGGGGGAGTTGTTTTTTGTTTCTGGTGTTTGTGTGTGTTAGTAAGTATACGCTAAGGCAATCTAACTTAACATTTTTCTTTGTTATTTGAGTTTATCATCTCAAATAACATTGAATAATCCAATACAAAAATGCTTTTCAGCAAACTCNTCACCGAGACTGAATGTCACCCCTTTCCCCTGGTAGCAGAAATGCATGCTACTTTAAATTTTTGTACATTTATTTTATGTACACATGCATGTCAGAGGGNGACTTGTGGGAGTCAGTACTCTCCTCCCACCATGCAGGTCCCAAAGACTGAACTGAGGTCGTCAAACTTGACAGTGAGCATCCTTACCCACTAAGTCATCTCTCCAGCCCAGCACCAAATTTCTCAAGCCAGCAGTTTCAAATGTTTCAGGAAAGCTAGTTAAAAGAAATGACTGTTGCAAGCCTCTAGGAGAGAGAGCCCGCCATCAAGAACAGATAGAAAGTGGAGGCCAGAGAACACAANTGCTATCTGGGACATACTGGTGTTATTTTGTTTACAAATGCTACATTGGTGAGTAAATAAATGACCTGTGGTGCCTATCTNATGCAAAGTTTGATTCATTTCTCNTGTCATCTGCAAACACTGACTCAAAATAGATCACAGAAGTAAATGTGNAATCAACTATAAAACCTCTAGAGGAAATAACAAAAACACTTGTGGCCTTTGGTTAGGCCTCGATCTTAGATATGATACCAAGAGCATAACTGAGGGAGAAAAACAAACTTCNTTGAAAGTGAAACTTTTCACTGTTTGAAAGGCACCATTGGGCTGGGGATGTAGCTCAGCTGGTGGAGTNCTTGTCTGTCATGCTTGAAACCCTGGATTNGATCCCCAGCANTGCATAAAAACAGGTATGGTATGCATGCCTATATGCTCAGTACTTGAGATGTAGAGGCAGGAAGATCTTCTTGCTTTAAAAAGGAAAGAGAAGAAGAAGGAAGGAGGAGAGGGAAGTAAAGAAGAGANGAATTGCTGAATAATAAAAATATCAATCATAGACTGGGAGACTTTGCATGTTATATATGCCTTGTTGGAAGAGATGTGTCACAGGGGGTGGGCTTTAAGATTTCTAAAAATACTAAATGTTTACATATGATCCAGCAATACCTACTCCCAGATATTTACCTAAGGGAAATGAAAGCATTTGTCCATAGAAGGACATATATATGAATATTCATAAAAGCCTTATAATAGCCCAAACTACAAACAACTCCAGTATAAACAGGTCAGGGGAGATGTAGCATATCCATAAAAAGGAATGTTACTGTATCATAAAAAGAGATGAACTAATAANTTACTCAACTTCATGGCTGAGATGTCAAATATTATGCTGGGAGAAAGAGAACATACTGGGGGTCTTAGTCAGCTTTGGTTGTTGTACCTGAATATCAAGATGGGGTGTTTGAAGCAACAAACTTGGATTTTTCATGATTCTGAGAATGGAAAGTCTAAGATAGAGGCACTAAAAGGAAGATTTGGTGTCTGGCAAGGCCCTTTCTGATTCACAGATAACCATCTTCCTTATGTGTCCTTATATGGTGGAGGGGGGTGAACAGCTACCTGGGATCCCTTTCATAAGCAGGGGTGGGAGCTCTACTNTCAGGATCTAAACCANTAAAGACTCTACCTTCTAATGTTGTCACACTTGGAGCCAGCTTCTCAACACAAAAACTCANTCCAATTTACTATAGGGTTTAAAGTATAAGTTAAGAAAAAGCCATTAGAATCTCTCCTCTCTCTCATCAGTTGGACTCCTGGAGCTCTGCCTAGTGCCCGGCTGTGAATCTCTGCATCTGCTTCCATCTGTCTCTGGATGAGNGCTCATGGGGGCTTCTCAGCTATAGGTCCATAGTTCATGCATCTCTACTAGNTTGGCTGACCATCTCTGTACACCCTCCCATCATGATCTCGTAGTCCTTTGCTCATAGAGGGCCCCCTGTCTCCCATCAATTGGGTTCCTAGAGCTCCGCCTGGTGCCCAGCCATGGATCTCCACATCTGTCTCCATCAGTCACTGGATGAGCATGAACTGTGGACCAATAACTGTGGAGCCCCCTNTGGTGCTGATCTGGGCCCTGCGGAAGCTTGAGACAGTTGTTTGGCTTGAAGTGGTTGAGGACCCCCAGGCAGTGGGATCGGGATCCGTCCCTGGTGCAGGGGCTGACTTTTTGGAGCCCAGCGCCTGTGGTGGGATGCCTGGCGCAGTCTCAGCGCAGGTCTTGTCCTACCTTGGCTGAGAGTACCAGGCTCTGGAGACTCACCATGGGAGACCTTGTCTTGGAGGAGGTGGGAATGGGGGATGGGTTGAGGGGGAGCTGGTGGGGCGGGAGGAAGGAGGAGAGCGGGAATCTGAGCTTGGTATGTAAAAGGAGTGGAAAATCTTTTTAATAATAAAAAAAAGAAAGAAAAAAAAGAAAAAGCAACTAATCTAGTAGAAAGTATACCAGGGAATGGGAATTTGGGAAGTGGGTGGGAGGTATTGAAGAGGGTATAAAGATACTCACATTGTCTGTCCTATCTTAACTGTGGGTATATCCATATGCCCAGCTGTCACATTGAANACTTTAAATGTATACANTGTGTTTGTCTTAGTTAGGGTTTCTATTGCTGTGAAGAGATACCATGACCATGGGCAACTTCTATAAATGAAAAACATTTAATTGGGGGGACATACATTTTCAGAGGTTTAGTCCACTATCATCATGGTGCAATATGGTGGTGTACAGGCATACATGGTGTTGGAGAAGGAGCTGAGAGTCCTACATCTTGACCTNCAGGCAACAGGAAGTGGTCTGAGTATCACATTGAGCAAAACTTGAGCAAAGGAGACCTCAAAGCCCACCCCACAGTGATACACTTCCTCTAACAAGACCACACCTACTCCAACAAAGCCACACCTCCAAATAGTGCCACTGCCTATAAGCTTATGGGGGCCAATGACATNCAAACTACCACAGTGTTTAAGATCAATTATATCTCTACAAAGTTGCTAATAAAAAAGAAAAACATTGGCTGGGTTATAGCTCAGGGATAGAGAGCTTTCCTAGAATTAATTCAGGCCCNGNGATCAACCCCCAGTTCCTCATAAACAAGTATGAAACAAAATAAAATAAGACAAAAGTCACTTAACAGAAAAGATTCAGGAAAGTTCTCACCAACTTAACACATCATTGCTAGTAAGAAAAATTGCCTCATATCATAGAACTGAGTTAGCTACACTTGATTCTGCCACTCCAAGGCCTAATACCTACAGCTGCCAATAACATGACTGTGGCCACCACAAGGGGAACCTACATGGNGCNTCCATTTACTCCACTCAGTGAGAATTCACTATGGTCCCTTCTTNNCCTCATCACCAGTTGAAAAGNCTAGGATGGTTGAATCCAATTGATGGGGACTATGTGAATCTGACATGAGCTCATTTCAATGGNGGCTAGGAAAATGAGTTTCTAGTATTTTCCCCATCTATCATTGGAAACAGATCATCTTGTACCAAGACTCATATGCTGCTGTCTGTGGTGAGTGTGCCCCAGTTAGATTTGGTATCTAAGTAGACATGGGCAGATGTGAGGAGGGTATCNTGGAGATTCACCTGTTTTGTGGTCATGTGCATCCTGATCAGGGGGCATAGAGTAAGATGTGAGCTAACCCATGATGCTGTGGCTATACCCTTCCACTGAGTAAAATGCCTCTTTGTGGATGAATATTCTTGAAGCTGCACTGTCTCCTTCTTCATCAGAAATTAAGACACCAAAGCATTTCCAAATTGCCATTCATGCTATCAAACAACATCTTGATATTCAGAGGAGGAAAAAACCAGGAACATCTTGACCTGAGCATGCATAGTAGAGTAAAGTGAAATGAACGTTATACCCAAGGGGAAGAATGATATCACAAGAGGAGGAGGACCATAATAAACTTCTAAAACATCTAGAATGTAGAACCCAACATACACACACACACACACACACACACACACACACACACACACACACACACACTCGAGTCAGTCCACTCCATTCTCTCTTTGGAATATACTATCCTTTCCTAAATAAGCTCCTGTCTAAACTCTCAGCTGAATTCTTTCCTTCAAGAAAACAAAAACAGAAGAGTCCTCTCACTCCCAATATTCCACTCTATTAGATGGTGGAAGCCATGTTCTCATCACTATGTACTCTCCACTCAATGAGGGTTCAAGCAGGTACCATAACTGCTGGGGTGAAAAGGGATGAAAGAGAATGGATAGGAAAGGAAGAGAGAATAGGATAGGGTAATCTGAGAGGGAAGGAATGAGATGGAAGGGAGAGGAGGAAAGGGAGAGGGTGGGATGTGATGGGAGAGGATGAGATGGGATGGGGAAATAGAATGGCATCAGATGAGTTGGGGGAGGCAAGATGAGATGGGAAGAATATGGATGGGAGGGAGGGGATGGTATAGGAGAGATAGGATTGGATGGAGCAGGGTGGAAAGAATGAAGGATGGAAGGGGAGGGAAGTAGAGAGGATAGAATGAGTTGGGATGTGATGGAACAGAAGAAAGAACTCTGGATAACTTTCCCCTCTTTCCTCTGCTCCTTTTAGAAGTGCCAAGAGCCTTATAAACCCCTGTCAGCCTGGAAGACCTGACTATTTTGTGAGTCCATGCTTGAGCTGGATAAAACCAAGGGTGATTTTTTTCTGTCCTTGGATATAAGAAGAGACCTGAGCCTTTCTCCCAGGTTGGAGGAGGGGTGCTTTTGCTGTGTGCCATGGAGCAGTGCCCATATCATACTACTGGTGCCCATGTGTTAATACCTAAGTGAATGATGAGTAGGAGACTGTTTCCTCTTTCCAAACCTAAGCTCAGAGCTTGGCACAAGATCGCCTTCAAGTGATTAATTGATGAGTGAGTACTTGAGTGAGCAAGTAACTTTCCATCCTGATTTTTCTCTTCTGTGCTCCATTTCCTCCTCATTTTCACAGAAAAGGCTGCCTTAGTCCTGAACATATCAGTTGAGATGTCTATGAAGACATGGCCAGTGAAGCTAGGTCCCTTTACAGACTTACTGTACCTTAATATGCCCTTTTGGGTTGTCTCTCCCTTTTCTCAATCATATCAAAAATGTTAATTTCCTCTAGTGTAATTCTGAAGCCTTCTGAGGTGAGTAAAATATAGGATTCTAAGACAAAGAGTCCAAGCCTTTAGCTGAGAATAACCCCTAGGAAGTATGTTTTCATTAGATTATTTGTTGACTAAAATCACAGTCTTGTCTATATACTGTCTGAAGAGCCCACAAAATGGGTTGTGACTAAAACTACTATTTGCTTTGGGCTGTACATGGCAAAATTTGATTTGCAGTGATAGGATTGTCAGTCTGATAACACAACTGCAATTTCTCTAGTTATTTACCTTTAAATCTCAGTATTACACTTGCTACAGATGATATATGAAAGTAAAATATTTGCTCAGCAGTGTGATTCAGTCCAGAGCAGACGTGGTTCTGCACCTAAGGGAGAGGCGGGAGGCTTAGACTCACATCATCTGGACCAACATTTTTGTAGGTGAGAAGCAAGCTTTAGTATTGTGTGTATTCTGTGAATGTGTCTGTGGTGAGGTCACTGCCCTCGTGGCAGCTAGTGACAAATCCTGAGAGTCTGTGACATACTCGAAATCTCAGCTTTGGTTTGCTTGGGGTGAGAAGGCAGCTAATGAGCTGGTTTTTCAATACATTCAGGTTCCTTATATGTGTTTTAGGTTGACATAGGTACCAACTCCAACCTGAAGTCTCCCAGAGTCATCAGAATCTCTTGGTAAATGGGAAATGTTGACAAATCTGCCTTCTTTTGCAAAGATGGTCAGAGTCCTTTCTAGAGCTGTAAGCTTGGTCTCCATCCCTCTCATCTCCCTCCCTCTCCTTCCCTTCCCATACTTTCCCCCTCCCTTCCCACCTTTTCTTTTTTTCTATCTCCACATCCTCTCCCTCCCTTTCTTCTTCTTGGAGTAAGGCCCTGCTGTTTTGTGTGAAGGGTTTGAGGTGTCTGTGTGCCTGGGGGGAAGACTCTGCCTATCAGATTGTGATAGTTTTAAACAGCTTGTTAAGGAAAACCAACTTTAATTTACTCTAAGAAAAGCTCATTTTGTTGCTAATTTAATTTGAGTAAAAGGCCTTATGTAGAACGTGCCCCAGGAATTTCTATAAGATCTATTTATCCAACCCAGGAGGATTATCTCACTCTTATAAGCTAATCCTCTTGAAAAGTATGTCTTCACGAGGAAGCATGTGATATTCTGTACATTGTGGCTGTTTGATGTGGAATAAATGAGGCACACTGCAGTCTCAGTCACCTGTGACTCCGCCGTTGGAGTGAGCTGTTAGAGGGTGGGGGCACACCTACTGAGATTTCTTTTCGGTGTTAGGAAGTCAAGCAATGAATTTAATGTGATTGCAAGGTTGACATATAGAAATTGGTTGCAATGAATTCAATCAATAAATATTTGAGTTGCTTCTGTGTACAAGGGAGAGATGTACATGCAAAGGTGAGGATACCAGAGCCTAGTGACAGAAAAAGCAGCTCATGAAAAACTAGAAGTCAGCCATGGAACAATCAAAGAAAACAAAATGTAATAGAAGCAGGCAGTGATTCGAGCTACAGAGAAATGTCAGGCAGGGAAGAGGAATGGAGAGGGCCAAAGTAGAGTTGATAATTTTAAGAAGAGGGTCCAGGATGGCCTCCCTGGAGACACAGCATTCTATCAGACAACAGAATGAAGTGACAGGAAGTCGAGCAGGAAGAGAAGCGCTTTCCAGGCAGAGAGTACAGCAAAGGTATGGAGGCATAGGCAAGGGAGCCTGAGTGGTGGGCTGTAGCAAGGAATGAGTTCGGGAAGTGCAGAGTCAGTACACAAAGGAACATTTTGGTACTGGTGAGGACTTGGGATTTGGATCTAAGTGGTATGAAAAATGCCAGGAATAACTCTCAAATGAAGAAAAACGGGCTCACATTGAGAAAATGGACTTGGCATGGGGAAAGTGGGCTCAGCATGGGAAAAATGGGTTCAGCATGGCGAAAATGAGTGCAGTATAGAGAGAATAGGATCACATAGGGGAAATAAGCTCAGCACAGGGAATATGGGCTGGCATGGGGAAAATGGGTTTACCATGGGAAAAGTGAGCTCTGGTTTATATCTTACATAGAAGCTCATTGTCTAGTCTGCTGCAGTTTTAAGTTTAGAGCAAAAGTAAACAGAATATGTAGAGTTCCCATATACTACTGCCCACATATATGACTTGCTCTGTGGATAGTCCTGCCACATGAGCCTATACTGTCCTGTCATTGCCACCCAAGGATCCACGTTTACATTGAGTTTCATTCTTAGTGTTGACCTTGTATATGCTTGGGAAAATACATAATAACATATACTTACCAGTGTAGCATCACACAGAACAGATCACTGCCCTAAAATTCCCCCTGTGCTTTGCCTATCCATGGCTCCTAAACTATTAGCTACCACTGATGTGTTTTGCTTCAGCTTGTCTACAATATCATATAGCTGGAATTACACAACATAAAGTATCTGAAGAATGGCTTTTTTTGTTTGGTTGGTTTTGGTTTTTTTGAGACAGAGTTTCTCTGTGTAACCCTGACTGTCCCATAACTCACTCTGTAGAACAGACTGGCCTCAAACTCGGAGCTCTGCCTACTACTGCCTCCCAAGTACTAGGATTAAAGGTGTATGCCAACACACCCAGATTGAGAATGGCTTTTTTTATGTGGTGATATACACTTACTGTTCTTACTGGTCTTTCATGGCTTTCTTTGTACTGATGATTAATATCATGTTATCTAGATGTGCCATGGTTTATTTATTTACCTGAGGTGTCCAAATAATAGGTGTATAGCTGTTATTTGGCATAGCCTAGATTCATCTGAGGAAGTCTCATTTCAAAGACTGCACAAGTCAGATTATCCTTTGGCCATGTCTATTAGGTATTGTCTTGATTAACGGTTGATGTGAGAAGGGCTAACCCATTGTGGATAGCACCATCCCTATGTAGGTGGGCATGGGCTATATAAAAAAGCTAGCTAAACATAAGCCTTCAAGTAAGTCAGCAAACAGCACTTCTCCATAGTGTCATCCTTGATTCCCTAGCCTGACTTCCCAAAGTCTGTGTTTTGGAAATGTCAGTTGATGAACCCTTTCCTCCCCCAAGTTGCTTTTGGCCAGTGTGTTTTATCACAGCAACAGAATGGAGCTAGAACACCACGCCATGAGAGTTGTTTCCATATTGTGACAGCCATGAATTCAGCTGCAGTTCATGTGGATAAATATCAAGGAGCAGTGTTGCCATATTACAGGGTGAGGGAACGCCAAACTCCCTTCCCCACCAGGACCATCCCCATCAACCATGACTGACAGTTCTCATGGCTCCACACTCTTGCCAGCGCACATGATGTTGTCAGCATCTTGGTGACACTGTCTCACAGTGACATCTCCACTAGGCATATTGTGCATATTTTTACAGAAACCTTTCAAGTTACAGTTACCATCCCCATTGCATGAGTAAGAAAACATCAGGCTTTATATACATATTTTCTCATTGCACGCAACAGAAAATTTTAATATAGCTTCATATAAATAGGAATATACTCGCTCATGAGGCTTTATAGTCAAATAGTCAAATGCTACCGAGGGACTGGGGAGATGACACAGTGAGTAAAAGCATTTTCTGTAGAAAAGTGAGGACCTGAGTTTGAATACTTTGCACCCATGTGAAATGCTGGTCATAACTGTATGCAAGCCTATAACTATAGTACTGTGAGGGGAAGACAAGGATCACTGGGGCTTGCTGGATATCAGCCTAGCTCCATGTTCAGTGGGAGACTGTCTAAAGAGAATAATGTGAGCATGATGAAACAGGACATCCAACATCCTCTTCTGGCCTCCACATGCTCATCATCATCGTCGTCATCTTCATCATCATCATCTTCATCATCATCATCATATCACACACACACACACACACACACACAAGCTACATAGAAAAAGTGACATTTGGGGCATGAATAATATATCCACAACACAATTGTTTTCCCTTGATTTCTCATTGTTGGCTTTGCTTTGGGGCTCTACAGGGTGCCAAGATACCTGTAGCAGCTCCAGGTTCCTTATGTAGTCAATTTATTGTCTTCTACTGGAAAGGCCTCTTCCCCATTGCTCAAACTACAAAGTGAAGATATGGTCTGATTAGGAGAAATGATGTAGCTTGAGTCACTGTTGCATTAGGATGCTTATTGTCCCTGATGGGTGTTGCAAAGCAGGTTTGATCTCTGTCATCATGGAAAAGAAGTCTAAGGAAAAAAGGATCATCCAGATAGACTGATTAGTAACACACTATTATAAAATTTATGAAGCAAAAAGACAGAATGCTCTAAGGCATAGAACCAGCAAAATATGGTTCATGGACTCAGTATGGTCCAGTATCTCTTTTACTCATAAATCACATCCCATGCTCTTCATTTACATATTATCTATGGTTGCCTTCTGCTGCAGCTGTGGGGTTGAGTAGCTGCTACAAAGACTGTGTAGTCAGGAAAGTCAATAGTACTCTTTTTCTGACCCTTTATAGAAAAATGTTACTATTTGAATGCTGAGAACATCTAACCAAAGGAATCTCATCTCATGGATTTAAGGTGGGACTGAAGATTAAAATTGGGATATCCCAGGTAAGCTTGTGGAAGGCTGAGGCAAAGTGGACTGTCTATGTGGTCCTAGAATGGAATATGTGTTCTGCATTAGTGGGGTCTCAGCACATTTGAGAGGTAAGAAGAAATAAGGAGAGCTATTGGAGGCTTTGCACAGTGCAAGTGGAAGATGACAGAGCTCAGACTAAAGGGTGAAGAAGAAATAGACCAGATTAAATGAGGTCTGGGGCTTGGTTAGGTGAAAGTTGAAAGTTAGAGGTGGGTATAATGGGGGGAAGTCAAGGCATGATCTGAGGACACTAGAAGATGAACAGATTCTAGAATGACAAAGAGCTAGGCATGGGGGACATCACCTGTAATGCTAAAACTCAGAAGGATTAAGATTGGGACTAGCCTAAGATAAGGAAACAGTATTTCAAAAAAATAAAATGAAACAAAAGAATGACAGAGATTAAGTACAGGAGGCAACGTAGGGCAGTCCCTCTGTCATCCAAACTGACTTTATAATTGGGCCAGTAAATAAGGTGAGTGCTCATTCAAAACTGCTTTACACTTTAGACCAGTGTAAGCTGGAGGTTCAAAAGGCCATGCTGAACCTGAGCTTCTGTCAGGAGTTGAGCTCCACAGCCATGGAGTTAAGTGTCTGAGTACCTTTGTGCTGTACCACATTCTTCCCCACAGGACAGAATGATGGCATGAGTATGCTGCTCTTTGCCACACAGGCTTTTCTTGGCCCTAAACACAGACAGCAGAACTAGCCCCACACTGAGATGCCCTTGAAAGGAAATGAGATTTGCAATTTTTCATAAAGGCATCTGCCCATGAAAATAGTGTCTGACACATATAAGAATTTTTAGGTTTCCTTCCAAATATGGTATTCTGTGACAGACAAGGCACAGTGCAGAAGAGGAGAGGAGACCTAGTGAGGTGCTCAAAAGTCCTAGTAACTTTCTAAGCTGTTCCCAAAGAAGTCAAACATTCTACTCCATGTTAGTAGTCATAGCCCAAGACAACTCATTTCAGGAATTGGTATAAGTAGAAAGATTATCAACAGCTTGGAAGTCCTTAAATCAGATGCTATGATTCCCTTCATTGGGACATGGTGCACTTTGAAGATGTCACATGTATTAGGACATGCTGTAAGAATAGAGAGTCCAGAAGATGATGCACTTTTTGACCAATCAGTCTGCCACAGTAGCATTCAGATGGCAAACAGTGGAGACTCTCTCTTGGTCTGCTCTGCTGAGGCCCTTCTCTTCACCAGCTCCATAGCACTGTTACCCTGAAACACTCCTGTGTTCACACTGTCTTACCCTGCTCAGGTGGCAGATAGGGGTGGTGGGATCTGGAAGGCTCTGGGTCTTTTACTCTTCTTCTGTGTGGAGTGCATTTAAAGACCACCCTAGGTTTGGCCACCACTGAAGAATGACTCAAGTGACTTTACACCAGAGGCCACAAGCAAGGTACACCTCACTCAGCTTAATGATGTCACCTAATACCATCATGCTTTAAACTACTTAGAAAGTCAAAGCAGTGAATAAGGAAATGGCTCAGCTGATAAATGCTGACTACACAATCATGAGAATCTAGATTCAGATCCCCATTGTCCGCATAAAAAGCCAGGGATAGTGGCACATCTCTGGTGCCCAGCGCTGGAGAGGCAAAGGCAGGCATATCCCTTGAGTTTGCTGAATTGTTGGATTGTCAGTTCACTAAGGGATCATGTCCAAAAAAAAAAGGTGGAGTGCAATAGAGGAAAACATATGATGCTGGCCTCTACCTTCCACATATGCATACACACATGCATACATACATGCATAGGTACATATACACACACAAAGCATAGCCAGCTGTGGTGGTACGTACCCATAATTGCAGAATTTACGATCCTGAGGCAGTAGGATAATGAGTTTGAAATCACCTTGGGCTTATAGAATGAGTTCAAGGTTAGTCTGGGTTCTATATCGAAATCCTACCTCAGAGAAATAGTTCAAGCAGATGAATGTACTACTACTTGGATGAGCTCTCTAAAGCTTTCAACCTCCAGAAAATATTCCACTGTCTTCACAGTAAAGAAGAGATGACAAAACCATCACACACGAATAGTTAGCAAAGAGGCAGAGGGCATAATCTACTCAAAGTGTTCAGCTACCTCATCAGTTCCTCCCTGGTGGGCCTCCCTGAAACCCTGCCATGTGGAATGTACAGAGTTTATTGAGGCCCCAAGATTTCCAAAAATCTTATTGCTTCTCCCAAAGACTCAGAGTCAGCAAGGCTGAGGAGAATGAACCCCCAAGCACTGACCAGTTCACAGTGTAAGGGAAGATGGATCACAGGCCATGGGAAAGAAGAGGCAAGAACAAGAATTGCTTTGGGACTGGAATGGGAGGCTGAGAATTCTGGAGATTTTGCGGAGCAAAGAGGGTTTGCCTAGGGTCTTAAAAGTAAGTGGGATTTGGCAGGGAAGAGTAGTTAAACAGATGCCCAGCCTGTAAATTGCTTGCTATGTAAGCTTGAGGACCTGAATCTGGTCCCAGAACCCACATCAAAAAAGCTACAAGTGATGGCACACATTTATAATCCCAGAAGAGACAAGTGAATCTTGGGCTCATTGGCTATCCAGCCTAGACTAGTCCATGCCACTACTAGACCCTGTCTCAAAAACAAGGTGTATGGCTCCTGAGGAATTACATCTGAGGTTGACCTCTGGCCTCCACAAACATGTGCATATACACACACATATGTGATCCCACATACAAACTAGCATGCATAAACACACAACCACACACAAAAGCAGAACAGTGGTGTCAGAGAACATTCTTTGGCAGTTAATCAGGACCATGGCCCATACTGTGTAACAGTCACTAAAGGGAACTTACTGGGAGGCTGCTGGGGGGAGGGGAGCCCTGTGACTTAGAGTCTGGATGACAGGCTCCCTCACAGTACTATGGTCAGGCTCAGGCAGTTGTGAGGACAGGGTTAAAACAAGCTCCAGCTGTGCATCTCTCTTCTAAAAAGTTCAAATTCCTAGGAACAAAGCTTAGAAGAAGCTAGTGGTCTGTGGCTCAGGGAGAGAAGGGCTCTCCATGACAGCTCCAACATCAGGCCTCATGAGAGGGGACAATATAGGGACACAGTGTTTCTAACTCCCATCTTATACATCACTGGGTGACACCCTGGCCAGCTCTGCCCTCTGAATGGAATTGTCACTCTTGGCTAATAGAAAATCCCTTGTGAGATGACTCCATCCTGGGTAGTGATGGGGCCACATGCCCTCTGCCACCTGTGTCATCATCCTCTAATGTGCCTACTCCCATTTCCAGAGCCCTAGGAGCTATGCCAGTTAGAGCTAAAGTCCCCAGAACCCATACACAGTAAAGCCTAGACCATTAGCCCAGGGCAAGTCTCTATTGTATTGCTTGCTTTCTAAAACATACAAACCTTTTCAACAGCTTCAGAGCAAAACAGCAGAGCTGAAAGCATTTCTGTAGCACTTCCACCATAATCCTGTCATTCCTGGACTTAGAAAATAGACTAGCTTTTTCTGAAGAGGTGACAAGCTCAAGTGTGACATGTTAGCTGTTATCAAGAGCCTGGGGGACCCTCCAACTGGAGCAAGTCCCTTTTAAAACTGCCCATCAAAACCCTCATCTAGAAGCAGCAGCCAGGATGGCCACCAACACAGCCTCTCCTTCAGATGCACTTTTCAGTAGATACTGCCAACTGTGACACGCTATGACAGAGCTCACTTGCAAATCCACGAACACCATTTCAATCCATTTCTGCAGGTGAAAATGTGAATAAATTGCCATTTCCCCCCTCGATGGAAACACACGTATCCACACGATCACCTCCCTCAAACCTAGTAGATATTAGATCATGAAAACAAACAGATAATTCCCAGCAAGACACTATTAAGACATCCTACATCTCCACAGAAACTGTCATCACAAGTTGGTACTTGCCTACATATGTCGAATAATTTTCTTTTTTATTGCACAAAGAGCCATTGGCACATGATCATATTTTACTAAGAGAGCCTCCAAATAAATGTGCCTCTCCAGGCTTCCTCAGAATGTATAGTATTGGTTTCAAGCTAAAAGCTAAACACTTTTCCTTGAAGACTCTGGAGCAGTCCACTTCCTCTAGAGCAAAGGTTCTCAACCTTTCTAATGCTGCAAACCTTCAATACTGTGGTGACCCATAACAATAAGTTATTTTGTTGCTACTTCATAACTGTAATTTTGCTGCTGTTATGAATCATAATGTAAATATATCTGTGTTTTCCGGTGATCTTAAGCGACCCCTGTGAAAGGGTCATTTGACTCCCAAAGGGGTCATGTCCCACAAGTTGAGAACTGTTCCTCTAGAGTCATCACTATTAAAAGGCCAGGATGGAGGAGCTAGGTGGATGTATGGACTTCAAAAGTATGTGGCCTGAGGACAGCATTTACCTAGCAATGGTGCCCCCCATGAAGACAGATCTTGGGACATATTTGTGCCTGTCTAGAAACTCTCCAGCCTTTAGAGTCAAAAACTGGGTTATAGACACAGTGTAAGCTTCTGCCACCACCAGTGGAGACTTCCCCCTTCCCGTCAGTCCTTCCCCTGCTCTTGGAGGTCTTCACTCTTACCTAGGCCCATGTATCATTCCTGTGTCTGAGGAAACAGACATATCACTGGGCTCTAAGAAAGGTTAGGCTTTACTTTAATATTATTTTTAATTTTTTCCTCTATACTTATTTGA